>APFE030932136.1:12885-32510 GCA_000404065.3 Pinus taeda | reverse complement strand
TATACTTTTTCTACTAGATGAGAGATTTATTAGAAGAATTTGCACTTTTACTAGCAAATGAGATAGGTGGAAATACTATTTTATGATCACCAAGATTTACTAGAAGAATTTATAACTTTTCTACTAGATGAGACAGCTCCAACTCCCATTTCCAATGTGAATTTCTAATAATTTCTATTGGGTATTTACACAAAGAAATTGTGGTGAAGGCCTCTTATCTAATCACTATACTATATGTTAAAAGAATGAGTGACTATGCTTTATCAATGTAGTTGTAAAAAGTACAAACTTAGACAACCCATTGAAAGTTTCTTCCATTTTATATTAACATATAGTTATGAATGCTGTCATATTATTGATTGCAAATTCCTAAAACTATGCTCATTTGTCAATAAACATTTTATTATTTAGTCAAAGTGGGTCAATATATTACAGACTCAATTCTATTCCATGTGAAAAGATTAGTAATCTTTTTTGTGCTTTTAAAAATAACCATGGTCAATTTCACAATTAGAGTTATTTTTGAGAAGACAAAAATCAATAGTAATTTGTAGCAAAAGTTGAATTCAACAAAATAAGGCAGTGAAATGAAAATTGTTTGCCCTTCCTTATATTGCTGCTTGCAATATAGCATTTTAGTTTGTTTGTTTTGTTATTGCTTTGAAGCATATCCATGTTGAAATCTCTACAATGAATATTGTTAAATATAAGGGTATATTACATAATGTTAGCGTTTTAGTTTGTTTGTTTTTCTAATGCTTTGAAGCATAACCATGTTGAAATTTCTACAATGAATATTGTTAAATTTGAGGGTGTATTACAAAATGTGGAACAAAATTTGTAACCGTCTCCTTTTTCTTCCATTAATAACTCAATTATTCTCACATATTTGACTATTTTCCTATGCGGACTAGAAAAACCTATAGCTTTATTATAAAAATATTCCAAGATTTCATTTATACTGCTAGAAAATGATAGTTTCTATTTCAAGTCAACAAAACAAACAATAGATGATAGTGTAAGCTGTGAGAGTGTTAGAGTGACATAAGGTACAAGGGTGTTGGTGATATTTTGTTGGTTGGTGATTCGAAGAGAATTAAACATCACTCCTGAACTAGTTTCCCCCCTTTGATAGTAACATCAATTTCATATTTAGGTGGGTTTGATTGGGGATTTTTTCCATCTTTTTTTGGAATTTTGGAATTTTGCCAGAAAATCTCAATGAGAGTTTTAATAAATTATGCAACACATTAGTACATTCACAAATGGGTCTATATTCTTAGATATATTACCAAAACCATCTCACTATGAACTATATGTAAGAAGGAATCATGGTATGGATAACACGTTGGTGGAATGGGTTTCTTGAATACAATTATAAATTGACCAAGGTACAAAATTTACTATGTTCATATAGAAAATAAATGATAATAGGGAATTAATGGTTATCTAATGCAAATGGTTATGTTTTTTATCACGGTGATGACTCTTTTTTCCAACCCCACTTGTAGTGTGTACGGAACAATCCTACCTCATGTTGCGATATTGTTTAACCAACTTCTCTCTCCTTTGGATTGTATCTTCTCTACATGTTATAGAAATAAATGAAAGCACACACACAGACACATATAATATGAAATGAACTAAGTGATGATGTTGCAATGAAGAAGTTGAGTTAAGAATAGTCTTGGCTCCTTTTACATGAGAAGTCATGATATTTTTATCTCCTTCTTCCTAAGTACTCTTAATTAATGTATATTTAATTTTTAGACATAATATTTATTTTCCCTCAAGAAAATATTTTTCTTAAAATCATAGGTAACCATGGATGTTGTTGACTAAAATCTTCACCTCTAATGGATTAATAAAAAATAATTCTCTAACACAATAAGCAAATTAAATTGAGGATTTCTTACTTGGAAAATTGAACCCCTCTCTTGGAATAAAATAGTAACTCTATAATTAAGGGAATCTAACTCTCCCTCACTAATAGAATGTATGGAAAGCACATACGTAATTCCCATTAAATGCAATTGTAACTCCCTCATTCAATTATATTTGTAACTCTCACCAAATATTCTCTCATCTCTAAGTGTAACTCCCACTCTCGCTAATTTGAATTGTAACTCCTTAAGATAAGCCTACCTTTTGTTGGCATTATGATTCTGGTATGGCTGTATGATACAGGTGTTGTACTTGATGGAAACTCACTCAAGTGGCAATGGTCTGTTCAGGTTCTCAAAAAGATGGAAATTAAGAGGCTCGCAGGTGAATGGTTCAAAAGGTATGGACCCGCAGGTTCACCATGCAGGAGGTGCGGTCATACCCACAGGTTATCCGTTCAGAAGGTGTGGACCCCAGTGCACACACTTGAAGGCCATCTGAATGTTCCTTGCTCTCTCAAGCTTTCAAAGGTTCAAAGTATTTCAAATGGACGTGAAGTCAGCCTTTCTAAATGGACACTTAGAAGAAGAAGTATACATTGAGCATCCAGATGGTTTCATTCTTGGAAATGATCCAAATCTTGTATGCAGACTGAAAAAGGCGCTTTATCGTCTCAAACAAGCTCCAAGGGCTTGGTACTATCATTTGGACAAATATCTTCATCAACAAGGTTTTTCAAAAGGTTCAACAGATAGCAATCTTTATATAAAAGTTGAAAATGACAAATTGCTAATACTTGTTGTGTATGTAGATGATATTATCTTTGGCAGCAATGAAGAAGCTATGAGTCAAAGCTTTGCCTTGGTGATGCAGAAAGAATTTGAAATGTCCTTGCTTGGAGAACTGACATACCTTCTTGGTGTACAAATCCAACAAAATGAAGGAGGGATCTTCTTGTCTCAAACCAAATATCTCAAGAAGATTTTGAAGAAATGTGGCATGGAAGATGCAAAACCAATATGTACACCCCAACCTCAGTACAAATGACAAATCAGCAGCAGTGCATCAACCAACATACAGATCTATGATTGGAAGTCTACTTTATTTGACAGGTACCAGACCAGACATCATGCATGTAGTGGGAATAGTTGGAAGATTTCAGGAAAATCCAAAGGAAACCCATCTTCAGGCAGTGAAGAGAATTTTCAAATATCTTCAAGGGACTCAAAATTATGGCTTATGGTATCCTAGAGATATTGATCTCACACTTCATGCTTATACAGATGCAGATTGGGGCGGAAGCGTGGATGACAGGAAGAGCACAAGTGGTGGTGCATTCTTTATGGGTTCCAGATTAGTATCTTGGTTCAGCAAGAAATAGAGTTCGATTTCCTTGTCTACAGCTGAAGCAGAATATGTTGCTGCAGCATCTTGCTGCACTCAACTCCTTTGGATGATGCAGACCTTGCAGGATTTTCAAATCACTTGTACACCACCTATCTCCATCTTATGTGATAATACAAGTGCAATCAGCATTTCAAAGAACCCAGTCATGCAATCAAAGACCGATCAAGTATCATTTTCTCTGGGAACAAGTGCTTGAACAAAAGGTCAAGTTGTAGTATGTTCCTTCTAAGGAACAAGTTGCTGATATACTCACCAAACTACTACCCAGGGAAACCTTTGAATACCTCAGGCAAAATCTGGGGGTTGTTGATGCATCATCTTGTTGTTGAATCTCTTCTATGTGTTGGTTCTACGCAAGGTTCGTCAGGGTATATGCGTACATGTGCTGGTTTGCGGATTGGTCGAAGATCGAATGGTACACGTTTAGGGGGAGCATATAATGCATTGTTGGCATTATGGTAGCACAGTAGGAGAACATGGATGTTGATCTAAACATGGTTGCAATATGTCTCTATCTCCATCATGGTCGTTTATGGTGTTTGGTGGATTATGATTCTTCTTTGCACTTCTAGTTTATAGTTAGGGGGAGCATGTTCTTAGGGGGAGCATAACCGTTTGCCGTTGATGTGAAAGTGGGAGAATGAAGTTGAGGATCTTGAGGTTGGCATAAAGTCCAAAGGGGGAGATTGTTGACATTATGATTCTGTTATGGCTCTATGATGCAGGTGTTGTACTTGATGGAAACTCACTCAAGTGGCAATGGTCTGTTCAGGCTCTCAAAATGATGGAAATTAAGAGGCTCACAGGTGAATGGTTCAAAAGGTTTGGACCCGCAAGTTCACCATGCAGTTGGTGCGGTCATACCCGCAGTTTATCCTTTCAAAAGGTGCGGAGCCCAGTGCACATACTTCAAGGTAATGAAGTGCGCTCACGTGGGGTTTCTTATGTTTGGCTCGTGGCATTTAGCCCGCCTTTTTCTGATGCTATGGTTTTGGCCCGTGGTATAGGATCTATTCTAGCCCTGGTTTCAATCCCTTGTATTTGTCATTGATGGTTTTGTCCCATGGTGTGATTAAGGGCTTGTCTATAAATAGGGAAGGAGATCACTTGGTTTTTGGCATCTTTGATTTGAATATCTTCAAGATCTAAAATTTTGGGTGATTGATTTTAAAAGCTAGATCTAACTCAAGGAGATAACTTAATGTAATGTGAATCTATTGGGATGTCATGATCTCTCGGGTGCATGATCAGATCTGTGGATCTGACTAATTGTGGGACATTGGTGTACTGAAAAATCTGACCCTAATCAGAAGTCTGCATGCAATCCGAAGGCGCAGTGCATGGGTACACAACGTAGTCAAAGGCGAAGTGCATGGGTATGCAGTGTAGAAAAAGAGTAGTGCGGGGTACACAGTACAAGAGAAGGAACAGTGTGGGGCGTACGCAACACAGTCAAGTGCGAAGTGTCAGGTACGCATGCTTGAAGAAGGCACAGTGCAGGTCTATGGAGTAAGTCAAAAGTGAATTTGTGGATCTGAAGAAAAGTTCGCAGAGCAGAAGAACAACTAGTGCAAATCTGCATAGTTTTGTCTCAGAAGAGCTGCGGACATACGCAGGCCCCTGTTGGTGAAGTTGTGGTCTTATTTTGAAATAATTGTTGATTGTATTTTATCTATTACAACAGAGTTCTCGGGTTAGATTTTTCGTATTCTTTTTTGTTTACAGCATTCTGAAGAGTGGGTAATTCAATGGTTTATTGTACAAGGAGATTGGGTGATTTTCATGTACTTGATGTTTATTTGATGTTCATGGATCCAGTTTGAAAATTAATGAAACATGGTCCTTAAAAGAGCAAAGGGGTTTGTAGCTCCCTTCTAGGAGAAATTGGAAAATGAGAGAGAGTTGTAGCTCTCTGTAGGTTACAGCCTGCGTACTCGTAAACGACTGCACCAATACAAGATCATTGTAAAAGGAGTTTCTAATTGAAGGAAGATAGAGACATATTGCAGTAGGTGGTTTTCACCCACATTAGGTTTCCACCTTATATCTGGTGTTCTTTGGTGTGACTATCTGTTTTTCTTGTTCATGTTGATTATTTTATGGTACTAGCATACAAAGAATAATTCAAAGTATAAATAAAGAAGATATATTGAAAAGAATTTGATAATACTAATTCACCCCCCCTCTCAGTATTATTTCAAACAATTGGTATCAGAGCAGGTCCTTGTGAAGGAGCTTGATCGCTTGAAGGAAGATCCATCATCATGAGAAACTATGAGAGGGAAGCATCGATGAGGCCACCTATTTTTGATGGGACAAACTTCGTATATTGGAAGGTAAGAGTTACTGCCTATCTTCAATCTTTGGGTACAGAATTTTGGGACATCATAGAAACAGGATATACTTTTCCGTCAGCTACTCCTACAGATCGAGCAGTGAAAAAGAAATATGAAACAAATGCAAAGGCAATCAATACTCTTCTAGGATACCTCTCTGAATCAGAATTTGTGAAGGTTATGCAGTATAAATCCGCAAAAGAAATATGGGACAAGATTGTTCTGAGCTATGAAGGTGATGATCAGGTAAAACGTGCAAAACTTCAAACCCTCAGGATTCAGTATGAAAATCTCAATATGTATAATGATGAAAGTCTGGCTAACTATTTTCTCCATGTAGATGAGATTGTTAATTGTATGAAAAATATCGGTGAAGAAATAAAAGAAGTTGTTGTGGTTGAAAAAGTTCTAAGATCTTTGTCACCTAGGTTTGAATCTAAAGTTTCTGGTATAGAAGAAAAGGAAAATCTTCAACATCTTAAAATCTCACAACTGCATGGAATTCTAACTGCTTATGAAATGAGGAAAGGAGGTCCATCTGAAAGGAGAGAAGCGGCCTTCAAGGCTTCAGGCAAAGGAGAACACTATGAATCAGGTAAAGAAGAAGAATCAAATTTTTTCAGATGGAACAATAAACAGAATGCAAATAAGAAGAGCTACTACACTCATGACGACAGTGACCGTCTATCAAATAGTGATGAAGATGAACGAGGTAATGACTATAAACCTTTGATGGCATTTGAAGATGATGATTACATGGATGCACAGTGCGGGTCTACATAGTAAGTTAGAAGTGAAGGTGCGGATCTGAAGAGAAGCTCACAGAGCAAAAGAACAACCAGCGCGGATCTGCGCAGTTCTGTCTCAGAAGAGCTGCGGACATACACAGGCCCCTGTTGGGGAAGTTGTGGTCTTATTTTGAAACAATTGTTGATTGTCTTTTATCTATTACAACAGAGTTCTGGGGTTAGATTTCTGGTATTCTTTTCCATTTAGAGCATTCTGAAGAGTGGGTAATTCATTGGTTTATTGTACAAGTAGATTGGGTAATTTTCATGTACTTGATGATAATTTGATGTTCAAGGATCTATTCTGAAAATTAATGAAACATGGTCCTTAAAACCGCAAAGGGGGTTGTATCTCCCTTCCAGGAGAAACTGGAAAACGAGAGAGAGTTGTAGCTCTTTGCAGGTTGTAGCCTGCGTACTCGTAAAGGATTGCACCAGTACAAGATCATTGTAAAAGGATTTTCTAATTGAAAGAAGATAGAGACATATTGCAGCAGGTGGTTTTCACCCACATTGGGTTTCCACCTTATATCTTGTGTTCTTTGGTGCGACTATCTGTTTTTCTTGTTCATGCTGATTATTTTATGGTAGTAACATACAAAGAATAATTCAAAGTATAAATAAAGAAGATATATTGAAAATAATTTGATAATACTCATTCACCCCCCCTCTGAGTATTTATTTCCAACATCTTTCTCTTTATTGTTGGATGAGCTCCACTTCTCCTCAAGTAACTCCTCCCTCAGGGAATTTGATTTTCCTATTATTGGGTAAAGGAACAAATACATTTTGTAACTCCTCTGCTTCTCATCTATTTAATAAAGAAAAAAGTGAGAATATGTGAACCACAATGATGGAGGAGGAAGAGAATTTGTGAACCACATGATATATAAGAGAAGGAGAAGATATTCAAGTAAAAGGAATGTCCACTTAAACATCAACTAGATGAGACATTGGTGACTTTATGCATTCTTATTCTCTATCTACTCTACTCAAAAATTGAAGAAATATAATAGAAGAAGAATTGTTCAGGTTTTCCCCCTTAGGGGTTTTTCGCGGTCATTGGAAGAAAATATAATTGTGTCATATTTGTTCTTGGTTCTCTACATATGATCCTTAACTTTATGTTCTATATATAATCATTGATCTCAAACGTTTTGAAGAAGAAATCCACATTTTATGTAATTGTAACATTGAGCATTCAATTTTCTCGGAAGCACATTTAGTTATTTGCAAATTACATTCAAATCAATGTAAAGTACGTTGTATTATATTTAGATTTTTGAAAAGTAAATTTACTTCTATTCAGTTTTCTGCAAAGTATGTTCAACTTTTTGCATAGGACTTTGATGTTTTTGCACAGAGCTTTCATATTTTAAAATAGTATATAGCATAATGAGTAAAGTATTTTTGTCCCAATACAACACCTATGGTTGTATTTGAAGCATTATTAGAAATATCAAGTGGACGGGACCAATTTTTCCCTCTTGAAATTGGTGTCTCAAAATTTATGTTTCAACAATTCAAAAGCTTTTTAACAAATATAATTCCAATGAAATTCACAACTTTAGTGAGTAATTTGAAAAGTGGTGAAACAATATTAGTGAAGTTTTTTTATAAAACTTCTTTATTAACTCATGAATCTAAGAAAACTTCTAACATATCTTTAACATGTTGCTACTGAAATTTTATAGATAACCTCAACCTTTAATGAATCTACGTTTATTCTAACACCCGAACAATTCGTTTGCTAAAACTCAGAATGATTTTTTAACGACATAATGAAATATTAACTTCCTTACATATATTAAGGGAATTTTGCAAATTCTCCTTATCCCCTACAAAATTATTTCGATAAAGAGTAAAATCATCCATATAAGCTTCTACAAAATCATCGATCAAGCGAGAAAAGATACCTAATATTGCTCTATGAAGTGTAATAGGGGAATTATGCAAAAGAAAAGGGCATTCCATGTAAGCATACATACCCTATGGACATGTAAAACTTATCTTATATTCGTCTTCTTATGCAAGTTGAATGTGATTATATGTGCTGAGTCCATCAAGAAAAGAGAAATACTTCTTCCCTTCTAATTTAATACTTGATCATTAAATGGTAATGAGAAATGATCTTTAGAGTTACTTTATTTAATTATCCATAATCTATGCATACTCTCCACTTTTAAGAAAAACTCTCCACTTTTAAGTTTTCTTAGGCACACTAAGTAATGGTGAAACCCACTGGATATCTCAAATTAGGTAAATAAAATTCACATTGAGAAATTTTTGTAACTCATCCTTAACAATCTCCCTCATATTATGATTCATCATTCCTTGAGGTTGTCCTACAAGTTTGACACTGTCTTGTATGTAAATTTTACACATACATCTATTTGAATTAATTCCTTTCATGTCAATATATTCCCATGCAAATATGGAGGAATGTTTTTGTAGCATATTTATTAACTATTTCTTTCGAAATTCCTCGAAGTTATTGTCAATGTCTAATGTTTTAAGTGGATAAATTTCCATAAGAGAACTGCCAAACCTTTCCATTGAGTTTAATAACATTTTAGATTGTCAAGGTGAAAAGTATTCAATATTGAATTCTTCTTGAAAGTTTTTCTATAATATATGGACACAATAATTTTGTTCACAATATGATGAAAAATAATGATTATTCATTAAATTCACTAATTGATCTTCCTCATAATTTTGTGAGATATTTTAAACTAGTTTAATATCTTCATAATTTCCATCATCTCCTTCAATTCATTTCCCATTCTATATTTCAATTATTTTTCTTACTCGCACATATGCTATGAACATTTTAGTGATATTTCCACTTGAAGTGAACATATCACTAGACTTGCAACATATGAATGCATCAATATTAGCTAACCGTGGCCTACCAAGAATCACTGATGTCATCATAGATTAGTTTTTGGTGTTAGTATCATAAAATAAATAGGATACTCCCATGGATATAGGAGTACTTATACATATTCTAATATACCCTTACACTTGAGAACATCTATATCTTCTAATTCCAATAAAGTATGATTATATTGAATATTAGTTTATCTCACCTTATCCATTGTATTATTTTGAAATAATGTTTATATTTGCACATAATACACTCAAAGTGTTTGGAATTTCATTTCCATTGGTATGCACCTTTACAATTGGATTAAGTGGATCTAAGTATTTTTCAATTTTTGGTTTTTGCATCACAATGCTTTCAATATTTTTGATCAATTGCACTCTTTAGAATTATTTTCATTTTCTGATAGGATTTTCAATACATAACTCCTTTACTTATTTTGGCAAAATAGGGATTTCCGTTGAAGGTTGAGGCAATAGAATTTTGATCCAAATATTTTCCAATTCATCTAACATTTTATAATCACATAAAACTATTTTCTTATCTATATCTTCGTCAATTTGTAATCTCTTTGAAAAGGAGGGATTTTGTAAGGAAATAGATCATTGCTTAGCTATATGAATTTTAAGAATTTGTTTTATTTTGTTTTCATCTATTTGTGTATGAATATATTCCTTCCGAGGAGTTATTTCTTGTTGACAATTTTCCTCCTTTTCACGAGATTTATCCTCTTTATATTCTCGAATGACAACAAGGGGTATTTCATTATATAGGAATTGAGGAGATCTAACTTGGACATCATTTAAATATAGAAGAGCTATTATATAAGCTTGAAACATTTCGGCTTGCATATTATAAATCAATTGTTAAGGAACTTTATTATTGGGATTAGGGAGTAGATAAGAAGGTAATTCATTTAATTGAGGAAATTAAGTACATGGTAATTGAAGGGGTTGACTTGTAGTCAATTGATGTTGGAATTATGGATGGGCATGTTTTGGAGGTTTGGGTGCAGAATAATTTTGAGCTTGATATTGAGGATATTACTGGAAATATTGAGGGTAGTCTGTGTTTCTACCATAAGAACGTTTCCATCCCTTTGACCAAGATGAGTTTTGTGGCTCACATGGCCATGTCTTCCATAGTAGGGTTGTGCTCCAGTCACTTTGTGGTTGTGCATAACAAGGAATTTCTCCATTAGGATATTGTGCCATACCTATTTAACAAGGCTCCTAAGGTCTTCTATGAACAACATAACAAGGTTGTTTTGTTTGACTTATCCCAACATCCTTTTGGAAAATAAACATGAGTGTTGATATTAAAGTGAAGTCCTCTGTAGCATGAATCTCTGCACATATAAAAAAAATCAATATTGTCAATAGAACATTCTCATAATGAATGTTTATACGTACATCTAAGATAGAAAACAGAAAAAGTAACATTTTCAACTTTTTTCTTGTTTTGTACTCTTAACATATCAATTTGTTCACTATTCTTCAGCACCACATGGTTGAGGGCTCATATGGATTTTCTACCCTATCTAATCAGCCTTTGGGATGTAGATCAAGATATCTTCATCATCAAAGGGCGAGAACTGGAACTGGAGGAGATGGGCGTCTATTTCATCACTCGATTATCATGCCAAAGAGAAGCAATTCAAGTCTTTGGATCTTGCTAAGGAGCTCAGAGTACCGGGAGTCTAGTTCAGAGATACTGTCTTGGTGCTGAGATAACCAACGGAGGAAAGGTGAAGATTGCAACAATCACCAAAAAACTCATTCTTAGAATAATTTTGTTCACCATGGCACGCTAATCTAGAACATAATATGTGCATGAGGCTACCAAGTCTCAATTATTGTTTGCTATCTTATGTTTGACCCCCACCATCTTCAACTAGTGTAAAGGCCTCTAGGCGAACATGAAGCAACAACTGACCAAGGGTAAGCACAAACACCTGAAGCAATTCAGGTCTAGTTCTATACTGGTCACCTTCACCTTGGAGCGAGTGCCCCTCTTTTAGTATCAGTGGGCATAAGTACCACATCCTACCCCACGAGATCTGATGCTCTTGAGATGGAGCCAACTCATGCCTCGAGGAGGCATAGGTCAACATATGCATTATACACCACATTTATTCAGTTGGCTTGAATGCTAACAGCTTGTGGTAGGTGGCTATGCTTAGTCTGACACAAATTTTAGAGGAGATCAAGATTTGCCTCTAGCACTAGGTGAACAGTGGACCGACCCAGGTAAAAACTTTTTTTTTGTTTTTTTCAAGTTTCATGACATTTATAAAAGTGTAAGATAAGACTTAAATTATGATAAACGTACATATGTGGGACTAGAGAGACTATGAGATGTGTTCCCAATAATACGGTGAGCTGCCCATACGATAATGGGTGAAGACTACGAGGAAGGGGCTCACCCCTTAGGAAATATGGAGTGCAATCTAGAGGCAATCACATGAGGGGTTCCAGATTATGCCACTATCAACCATGTTCCACTAGATTGGCATAGACATACTCTCATAGTCTTTGTGAGACTGCGTCGATTGCTAGGCCAAGTGATCAGAGCTATCTCGTGCTATCATGAGCACCATGCAGTTTTGATAGTTTATCTACTCTTTTACACATTTTGTACGGTTTTAAAGCCAAATGTTTGAGAACACTCTATCTTTTGACATAAATGATGTAAATGTCAATCAAGGACAAAATTTGCCAATGCATCACTTAATGTATTTAAATTATGTGGAATATGTTGATATGTAATGTAGTCAAAATTTATTTCGAGCAATGTAACACATAGATACATATGCAATATTTATGGATTTCTTACTAAGTAATGATGGCTTAATTGTAACACAACTTGTTGTGAATCCAACTTGACAACTATATCCCTAATTCAAAGAGAAACTGCTTCTCACACCAGTTCAAAAACTCCACTTTATTCAAAAATATTATGGGTTCTTCAAAAAAGCAAGATACCTTGTAAGTTAATGAGCTCATCGTTAGGGTCATAGAGTACCCATGTTTTGGAAGAGAGGTTATGCGTGGTACAATAAGCACCATCAACAAAACCAATGTAATGACTTGATGACATATCCAAACCGTGTTTGTAAAGAAAAAAATAGATGGCTATGGAAAGGGTTCTTTTAGGACAATGAGAGTCTCTTTCAGCATGCGATTAACATTAGATCATCGGGGACAATCCTTAGTCTAATGATCCTCCTCATAGATGAGGCAAGGATGATTCTGCCTTCTTCGAGAATCATCATCAACAGAAGATCTAGGAGGGTTCTTTTTTGGGGCATCAACTTTGGCCTTACTTTTTGATGAGACCAAGTATTGCAGCAAGAAAGATGCAACTCATGGAGCTACCAGATTTACTTTATCAACCTAGGGTTTGTACAAACTTCGAGGTGACAGTGTTGTATACACAAGTGAAATTGATATTTCTACCTTTTGTTATTGTTCAAGTGGCAAGAGAGCACTATTGTTTTCAGGTCAGACTTCCATGGATTTAGAGGAATCTTGATTACTAATCAAAGAAAGAGGAATCTACTCTAAGAGAAATCTTGCCTATTGCAATAAGGAAAATGACTTAAATACTATGCTAGAAAAACACCATTCGATAACAAATTGCTGAGAAACTATGCTTTACAATAATTCCAAGCTAACATGTATGAAATGCTATTGTCCTAAGCATGGAAGTCCAAAACATCAAACACCACTATTGTGCATGTAAAAGACTGAATATATTTGTTGCTTCCTTTTTATTATTTTTATGAAAAATCAACTGTGAACCCTAATCTCTTTTGATGATATGACAGGAGGATTATGGATGTTGGAGAATGGCTGGGATGTTTGGGAGACCCTGAGGTATCCTTGTGTTGCTTCCTACATCTTTTTGCTAAATTTTGGCCTCAAAAGAGGCCACTACAAGAAAACCTACTCGATGTACTAAAAACCTACATGATTCCCTGTATTTCTACAAGATATAGCGGAGAGGAGAAAATGTTGGTGCTAGAGGTGATTGAAGGCTTAGGGAAGGTGGCTGATAGGTGTAATGGAGTGAGAAAATTCCTAGGGTAACTCATAACTCAAAACCAAGGTTAGGAGATGGTTGGGTTTCCTCAACATGCTTGGAGGAGTTTCTATGTAAAATGATGAAATTGGTGAAGGTCTTGTTGGAAGCAAGGAATGATTATGGATGGATTAAGTTGGAAGGTGGTTTCTCGCTACGGGATATCTCTCTACTAATGAAAAAGTTTCTCTACATCAAACATTGTTATTTTCCAAGAAATCATGTAAACAAGAAGAATTATAATGAGCTATAAAAACAATGCTTAATGAGCTAACTCTCTATTTCATGCATGAGGAAAATTTCAAAATGAAATGGAATTATTGATGATATCTATTGTAATACTAGAGATGGAAGATATGGTAGTTAATTCCTACACTTGCAAACTTATCAAATTCTGGTTCAAGTACAGTGAATCCTAAATTTGATGAGAAAATAGAAATGTGTCTTTTTGGGGCTGCATAGGGGTCCGTTCCTCAAATCGTGATCCTTGAGGGAAGAGGTGAGTTTAAGATACCTACTAGCATATTTGTGATTCCTTTTTCCCCTTGTAGCCTACTAGTGAAGTAGAGAACAAATGGAAACAAACTAATAAAAAATTAATCAAATCTACATTGCCTGCAATGAAGTACTTCTAAGAACAGTTTAATCATGAATCTATGAAACCAATCTAAGCATACAGATACAATAAGAGTAGCGTTTCCTTCTAGGGTTGGGCCCTAACCAAAGAGCTTCATCCATGTGAGTTAATTCAATACTTGACCATAAAAAAAATAAATCTCATTAACAAAACAGAAAATTCCATAGCAATGTCTTCCACAAGTCGAGAGCTCAAAAATAACCACTATTTTTAAAAAATAAATTCGAATCCTAGTGAGGCTCTAGGCCTATTTCTTATAAAATTAAAGTCCCCAATGAATTTCCTTAAATCTAGGGAGGCTCGACTCCCAAACTCAAGATCAACTAAGTCTTTGACTATCACTTGCTCGACTACCTTTTGATCTTCATGACTTGGCTTCTTGTACTCTAAGTTGGTGTGATTAATGGAGGAATATTTAGATGAGGGAGGAGTAAATGAGGAGTATTTACCTCCTACAATCTCTCTTCCTTGTCCCATTTAGGCTACAAACCTTAATCTTGCTAAAATTCCTCGATTTTCTCTTTCAAACCTACATCCAATGCATATTAGTCCACTAGGCATAACATCATACTTTAACTCATGTCATTAAACAAAATATAATCAGAACATGTAATAAATTGTGAGAAGAGTAGATTTGACTAAGCTAGGAGGTGACTTAAGGTCCATATCGTTACCCAATGATGAGGTTAATCATGACCCCCATATTGAAGGTGTTTCTCAGCCTCTAAGCAGCTCAATCAATATCCATGTCTTTCATAGCTCTAGTGGCCTCCCTGACATCCCATGTTTATTTTGTGGTTTTCTCTTCTTATCCATAGAATCCTGCCTTCCTTTCTACCTCCTCCCACTACTTTCTCTCTTCCTGTTCCTTCTCTCCTTCTAACATTCCAAAGAGAAGTGGTGGGCTAAGTCTCAAGACAATCCAATTGAGTTTGTGCCTTTGGATGGTTTGTTTGTACATGGGTGTCATGTTCAATGCTTCTCTAATCCTTTGAGGAGAATGGAACTCTCTGATTTTCAAATTATATGGAAAAGTATTCCATCTCCTTTGGAAATATTGCATGCTATCATCCCCTAATAGTCTGAACATATCCCCAAAATCTGTAATTGCTTGCTCTCGGCCAGGAAGATACCTAGATGCAAGTTGAGGATCCTTTGCAATTAAATTATATGTTGTAATGACATCCATTGGACTGGACTAATTATCTCTTATCATGAGAGGCACAATTTTTTCCATTGCCAATATATTCTTCATTTCTATAGCCTTTGCTTCCTCATGGTCATCCATGATGCCAAACACACCAACTGTAAATCCCCCAACTTTTGATTAGGGTCTCATACATTCATATCTGTTAAAGCCATGTTATGCAACTAGAGCTTAGACATCTTATCCATATACTCTAATGTACTTTTGTCACAAAGATCAATGAAATATCTATAATCGTAGTATGGCATAGTGCCTGTCTATGCAAGGGTCTTGATTTAGAATAATAGCCATTGTTCCTTAAGGTACAATACATAGGACTTACTTGGCATCGTGCATTGGATGCATTCCAAAGATAGAGTGGCCATGGATAACGAATGATTCTTTATTTCTTGTATCTATCCTTTGAACCATGCATTTTCATTATGGCCTCAATGTCCCTCTAGCTACCTAGTTTTCTACCCATCTCCTTGAGCTTTTCCTACATGTGGCCCATGTCCTGCAATCCCTTCAACCTGGTAATGTACATCCATCTATGTGTTTTGTATCTTTCTTCCTCAATCTCAAAGAATAATGGAATGGAAAATATTTGTGGAGAGACCCTCCACCTCTCAATAAATGTGTAGTAGGATTCAAGGTTAGGTTGAGCACTAGGTTCCCTTAGTTGTGGGTCTTCTCTCCTTGTTTCTAACTGCTTACTTCCTTCCTCATCCAATTTTTAAGTTTCCTGTAGGTTTAATAGAGTTTCTTGTAGGACTACCTCTGCTTCTTTTAGGTCCCACTCTATCTCCTGTAGGATGTCTTTTCCTTTAGATCAGGTGCATCTAGTTATAGGCCCTATCACATAGGTGATAGGAGGCTTAGTTGAGGTTTGTGCTGAGTATCCTTCTTATTGAGTTTTTATAAGAGGATCCATCTTCTCCTGCTATTTAGGTGAGTCCTCAATAGCAATGGGAACCTTTGTTGGAGTTTGGGGTTTTCCCTGCCTTATCCTGAACCTTGCTTGGAGTTTGGACTTTTCTTCTTCTAAAGTATAAGGGGGTTTTCCTCTGTTGTTTTCCTTCTTATTTGATACGGGTGCTAAGGGCATAGAGGGAAATTGTTGTCTCTTTCTGAGTGGGTTCTAGAGACACCCTAGGTGACTCCTCCTTGTCTTTTTCCTCTTCATTTCCATTTCGATTCTCAACTTTGTATTCCCCTCTTCGTCTTCTTCGAGATGCTCATCTTGTTTATTAATGTCCTCCTTAACATATTCCTCCATTTCTACATCACCTTCTTTCTCTTTCTCTTCCTCTTCATCCTCATCTATATCCTATTCATCCTTCTCTGCTTCTTCTCCAACTATTTTAGACTCTTCTCTATCTTTTTCACTCACAGTAGGGCTAATATCATATGTGAGGGCTTTGATATCCTCATTTGTCCACATGTCTCTAAAAATTTCCCATTGGATAGGAATTGTGAGGTTTTGGAAGGCATCTTTTATATAATTCTAATTAACCCATGGTGGGAAAACTACTTGTACTTTCCTTCCTACACCTTTATGCTTGTATCTATCAGTGATTGCAAAAGGAAGTACGGTACAATAAGCATATGGTGAGGAGGTGTTTCTACTCCAAACCTCAATTCTTCAAGCACCCTAAAGTGATAACCATAAACCACACTATACCTACATTCACATGATATGTATTTCATAAGGTGGTAGCTTACCTCATTCCACGGGTATGGTATGCTTGTTCTCCTTACTCCATTCTTGTGTTCAATTTGCTTCTCTCCCAATAAAAAGAATTTCCTTTTGGCAGTTTGGCTATTACCCTTGTCTTCCTTTCTCCAATGCACTCCTAGGGGAACTGTGGTAATTCTGGTTATGAGTTTAGGGGAGAACTCTATGGAGGGGCCCCTCACCACAACAGTGACATGGGTTCTTGTTAGTGTAATGATGGAGAGAGAAAAATCTCGGGCTACTTCATCATCATACCCTCTTAATTTATCAAAATACCCCATCCAATTATGCCTAGGGAAGATTTCTACTAGAGGACGGTGTTGGTGAATCCTCATAGTGTTGATGGGCTTCCTTTTATTAAATCCCCCTATGATTTTATCTCATGAACTTTGATGAGAAGAGATGTATGATACAAATTTTAATGAAGGAGGAAATGGGACTACAATACTTGTGGAGCTATTTGCTTACACAACTATCAAATTCAATCAAATTGGGAGATATTTCTATTCGTTTCACATGGAAAAATGGAAGGAAATGTAGAGCCTACCTCCTTATGGTGCTTGTTGTAGCCAACCTCTATGTTTCCTTCTATGAAACTGCTCACTCCCAATTGTGTGGACTGCTTGATTCTGTCATGTAGGATTCCCTATGTGATCTTATAGGAAATCCTACACACAATCAAGACGGTTTTTTTATCTTCCGTAGGTTTCTTGGGTATGAGAGCAACTTTTCTAGAGCGATCCTCAAGAATATGAATGCATGAGTGCATGAAGATAAACGTTTATTTCCTCTTATCGTCGAGTTCAGTGAGGTGGTGTGCTAGCACCTGAGGTATGTTTTTTTTTCATTTTTGGACCATTGGTCCCCATTACCACATCATCATTCCCCTCTCCTCATAATCAACTCCCACTTTCGGCATCTGTAGCTCAACTACTTCTGATTTCATTCTTTTCTCTTTGACTTGACAGTTGCCACATGTGTGGGGACTAACTTTTTTGTCCTCATTGACTGAAAGAAGTTGGTCAGGTTAACTGTCCACCTTTCACTTATAAACCAAATCGTGCACAGTCTTTACATATTTTAATTAAATTATGCAAATGAGAGAGTGAAGTGAGATACTTGCATACGGTGCTAATACCTTGCTGCAATTTTTTGAGGACATGATGTGCTTATTGTGTGTCGGTTGCATGTTATTTCTCACTACTTGTTGATTTCCTTTATGTGCAGGTACATGGTGTTCAAGATGAATGTGCTGCAACTACTCTCGAGCTTCTTCTACCCTTGGATCTTCATGTTGGAAGCTTGCCTCAACATATGAATTTTATTCTGTGGGATAGGTGGCTACATGATTTCCTACAGGATGTGTTGTAGTTACTTCTCCCTCAAAAATTTTAATCGTTTCCACTGTTGGGACTTGAGGATGATGACATGGATAGAGAGGAGGCCTAGAAGCGTGAATAATGAGAAATACACTGAAGTGCTACCCTCCTCTGCTCTCTGTTTCATCTTTTCTCTGTGTTTTCTCTTCAAGAAAATGAATGGTTTGAAAACTGATTGTTATTTCTCATGGATGCAGGGGTGATTATGGTGGAGAGTGGTATGGTAATGAATTTGTGATGTAGGGTTTTTTATTTTTGGACATGGGAAGGTCATTTCCTGGCCCTAGGGTTACTTACTTTAGGACTCTGAAGCCACTATAATTCCTACAAGATCATTTTGTAGGTTTTTAGGGGATCCTATAGGTTTACAAGGAATCCTTTAGGTTTAAACGGAATCGTGTAGAAAACATAATACCCTTGCAAATTAATGCAAGTGAGTGAAAACATAAAAGGAATGGTGGAAAGATGAAGGATAATGAATGGGGAAATACAAATATGAGTGGAATAGGTCCCTCTTTTATTCTCCTTTACTCTCTGATTGTCCTCCTACTGACCTGGAAACAATTTTCCATGATTTTTGTTTTCTCTTTTTCCTTTTCAATTATTTTTTTGAAAACAGTTAGTGTGCCTCCAAGAGGTTTTCATTCTAGTTGCTTGCCCTCGACACCTCAAGAGAGGTTGTCACCTAGATATATTTTTATTTCTTTTTTTCCTTTTATTTTTGGACACCATTGGGCCACTACCAGAGGTGTTCAACCTGATAATGGGACTGAGGTGACTAATGGAGGCTTTCACCGGGGTCCCTATTTTTCATTTTTCTTTTCTCAGTGACTTTCTAAGGAAAGAGCTAAAACTTGCTCCACCGCCATCACTATTTTATTGATACCATCAATGAACTCTTGCCTTGACCATGTTCTCTTGTAAATATTCGTTATGTGCCCATTAACATGTAAAGGAATGGCCTTCGCATCTATGGTTCTCATTTGCACTGAACCATTATCATGAATCATATATATATATCTGGAATCATACAATAAGGCCTAATCACCTTCTTGAAACTATTTATCTTTGATGTTCCTATGGTGCTAGATATTCCTCTGAATTTGAGTTACCTCTATGTATAGGAGGGCTGTGTTTTGAGCTCATCTAAGCCATTCAACTCGAGTAATTTCTCTTTTTCTGCATTGCTGAGATCTAGATCTAGTTGGGCTACCATCCTCAATGTGCTATACTCGAAATCAATGGACAAGAGGGCCTTTTTCCTAGAATCCAATTCCTAGGGTGTGAATCCAGTGGTGGTCTT
>APFE030932133.1:0-20628 GCA_000404065.3 Pinus taeda | reverse complement strand
AACTAGATATGACTCTCCAAATGTGTCGTATCTTAGGCTCTATTTTAGGAGATTTGTTAGCTAGTTGGTTTGAATTGCATTTATTGTAAATGGACACTTGTTATTTAATAAGTGATCCATAATTAGAGGTAGTTAGGACATAGAGCTTATAAACAACTCATTGCAAGAGTGTTTGGTTGTTCGGGTGTAAACTCTTGCAAAATCAAATTATGTAATTGTTTTTTTCTGATTAATAAAATTATGTGTCTGAGGACACTTTTGCCATTATTGTGGTATCAGAGCTCCAGTAATGCTGTAGTTTATTTGAGGAGGATATTTCAGCTCTATTAGATCGTGGAAAACTCAACTCCGTTGAAGTGATCAGCAAAAGATTGAGAAGCTGTCAAATGGAGAAACACCATCATTACCTTTCTTCTTAGCATCACCCATGGCCGCTGAAAACAGTGTCGGGGTCTTCCAAGAATTGTTGAACGCTTGTAGGAAGAATCCAAACCAGGTTTGCGCAATTCTTGTTTTTAACTCTGGAATTATATATGTTATGGAAATTGTTGCATAAAGGGTTATTGAAATTCGATTTGAAGAAATCAATACTGAGTCTGGTTTTTACAAGAATTACTGATGTCTGAGGGACGCAGTAAACTAATCTCTGAACTTTGAAGATGTATTGAATTATATTTTGCTGGAATCAATTCCTTTAGTGGCATTGATTGAGAAATTCTGTTCAATAAATTTTTTTTTTTATGAATTTAAAACAATTGAAGTCGATTTCAGTACAGATGAAGATGTGTTTGAAGTCAATTTCAGCAGAGAAAGAATGCCCGTGTGAGAAAGAGTGTTAAATTTCTGGGTTAATTAATTTAAAAGCCTGTATAATTTAGCTTCAAAACAATCCAATTCCAGTTTTGAAATAGCAGTTTGAAGATCTGAGCAGCGCTAGAAATTTAATACGTTGAAAACTTTAGGTATGAGCAGCGTTGTTTTCTAAATTAAATGAATACGTTAAATCTGCGTTGAACTTGGTCAATTGGGATAGTTTGAGATCGATTAAATCAATCCACAACTACTGGTTATAACAGCGCATCGGAAACATCAATGAAATACAGGTTTGAATTCACTTACTATGTGTTGTTTGATTGATTGAAATCGTGTGAAAGCCTGTAGTTAAGTCCAGGAGTTTTGAAACAAATGTATGGTGGAAATACAATTGATCTGATGGAAGTAGCGCTAGCGATGTAATACATAGCCATTTATGTCATTCAAACCGAGAGGACCAATGCATCAAGAAAGTGCAAGGCTGAACTTATGAAAGCTAAATCAAATTTGTAAATTTTGTGGTGAAATAAGGAATATTGTATTGTGCAAAAATATAGTGACCTTTTAATTCTGGGAATTTATAGTTGATGGAGCAATAAGGTGATTTGTAATTTTTTGGAGCAATAAGGAGTTTTTTTTGTAATTTGTTTCTTGGGAGATAAACCTGGCTCTGATAAGCCTGACATTGTAACTCAAAGTAATTTTATGTTGAGGGGGGGTAACTTCTTTTTTACGAGTTTGTGCAAAAGCACCATTGTAAAAGTTAAATTTTGAAAGTTGCCTTGTAAAAATTTGAGAAATTGACTAGAGCCAAGTGCAAAGCTCAGTCAATTTTCTCCTATTTTGACGACTATTCGAGGGTCAAGGCCAAGCCCCGATAGTTCATTTTTTGCATCGTGTGTTGCTGTTGTGTCGCACATCTTGAGTTTTTTTTTTGGAGCTTGATTCGTGGTGTGAAGTCTTAACACTACGATGTCTAAGTTGATTAATTTGTTTTATGATTCCGACAAACTTGAAGGCACCAAATCTTATAAAACATGGCATCGTCTCATCGAAAGCACTCTCATTTACAATGAATTATGGCATGGTATATGTGATGGAGATGTTAAGCCGAATAAACCCACAGATGCAGCTGCACTAGCAAAATGGGAAGTCAAGAATGCTAAAGCCTTAGCTCTTATTAAATCTTCTATGAATGATGAAATGTATGTCCATATAGAAAATGCTACAGATCCATGGTCTGCTTTGAAAAATTTTAAAGACCTCTTTGATACTCAGCCTGAATCAAAGAAAGTCGATCTACAATTAAAATTGTTGCAACAAAAATTAACTGAAGGCGATGATGTTCTTGAATACATCTCAAGACTTAAGAATATTAAGCAAGAAATTATTAATGCTGGTTTTCCCGCAATTGATGATAGCTTTATGGTCACAATTGTAATTGCTGGACTTCCTTCTTCCTACACACATTTTTTGGAGACTCTACAAGTAACTAGAAAATTAGAGAAACTAAAGTTTGATGAACTCTGTGAAATGTTGAGTCAACATGATAAAACTTTTGGGAAGAAGAAGACAGTTGGTGAAGATGTTTTTCTCATAGAGGCCAGCACTAGTAAATCATCAACAGACAATTCTCGAGGTAGAGGCAGAGGGAATCATAATCAAGCAGCACATAATTTACAAAGTCGAGGTCGAAGCCAAAGCAGAGGAAACAATTTTAACAGAGGCAACAGTTCAGGAAGGAATAATTTTCATGGTAGAGGAAACAATCAAGGAAGAGGATATTTTCAAGGAAATAATAATCAAGGTAGAGGACAATCTCAAAATAGAAGTCAAAGCAGAGGTAGAGGACAATCTTCAAGAAGAGGAAGAGACTTAAGTCAAATTGTGTGTCGAAGATGTAACAAAGTTGGCCATTATGTTGAAGATTGTCGAACTTCACTTAATAAAATTCCCATGTTTCAGCAGCATTCAACGCAATTTACAAATGATCAAGATGATGATAACTCAAAATATGTTTTTACGTCCTCACCAGCATCACAACTTTCATCCCATCTTAGAAGTGACTATGAAGATGCCTGGATCTTGGATTCCAAGGCCACTCAGCACATGACTTGTCGACGTGATTTTTTCTGGAATTTTCAAGATTGCCAACTTAATTCCATTTTTCTTACTGATGATACAAAACATACTCCTTATGGAAAAGGATTAGTAAAAGTTTTTCTCCCTGGCATTGGAGAAGACCATAGAAATGACATTTCTGTGCGTGGAGATGACCCCCTTGGACATTCCAGTACTCCCAGATGAATAAAGTAGCAAAATAAGTCGATCAAGGTTCAGTTCAAGCCCCGTCCCTTGCTCACCCTACAAGCAAATCAGCTCGCCTATGATGGAAAGAAAAGTACCGGCCAAGCCACTGGAGCTAAGCTGTAGCAGCCATCAGACAGAGGGGCAAGGCTTTCTTACTGTCAAAGACATAACCAGGTGAGTTAGGGTATTCAAGAAAACCTTTCCTGGAGCGCTAGAGCTCATCCGATGAGCGAAAGCATCCCGTCAAGGGGAAGATCCTTGGCCCTCAGGGGTCATTGCCGTGCCTTTCAATGACCAAAATCGTATCCCTAAGTTAGAAGAAGATGAAGAAATTAACAGATTTCACAACTGGGTGCCTTCCAATTTGGCAGGAAATTCTTACAATGGTAAGGATGTATAGAGGTAATGACAATGAATAAGTCAAAGAAGGATTTTATGGTATGCTATATTTTGGTCAAAACTAAAAATGGACAATTGGTTTGTATTTTTGGATCTTGCATTGACCCGAGAAAACAAAGATATGGGGTATTTCACCTCAAGAGCCTGTTCTTCGAAAGCCAGCACTAGAGGGAAGTGGATCTGAAGTTCGAGAGGGAGGTGGGTATGAGGCCCGATAATTAGGATCTAGGTCAATACCTACATAGCTACAGCCAGGGTTGCCTCCAATCCTCAGCAAGACGTTACCTTCTTTCAACTCCTGGGTTGCCACTGTCCTGTAGGAGCTCCTTATCTCTCAAAACGGCTTCTTCCAAAAACACGTCCTCGTCCAATTCTTCCTCCTCAGGCTGGAACCCCTTAGAAGGAGGATTGGAAGCAGAGGGAGGACCCCCAAAACGCAATTTCCCCCCCATGGTATCCATATTTCCAAGGTTTTTTCTTTGCCTTGGATATCTCCTCTGTATCTCTGTGTATGTAACCACGATAGATGACAAGGAGAAAATGGATAACGGGAGGCTCCTGGACTGGACTGAGGCAAATGTCCCTATAGTGGACTAACATGAAGGCATGGGCACAGGGGTAACAACAATGATTTTCCTGCCATTTTAGACTCCACCACCCGAGGTCTTCATCAATCAATATAAAATGCAAATATTATCCTAACAAATAAAGCTAGTAAAATTAGGTCATTGTAAAATGAAACCACTAAACATACTTACACGTAGTAAGAATCCCAATCAATCAAGAAACTCCTCCTCTCTTCCTTGGCTGAAACTGAAGCAGAAGCTCCCCCCTTGACAGATGCTACTATTGGCTCGTATACTAGCTTGGATGCTGCTGGTGGACACTCTCTGCTCTGCTCCTCAAACTAGCTTGAAACTGAAACTCACTCTCTCCCCTGCTCCTCTCCTCTAGAGGAAGGATTTCTGGACAAATGTGGACGCCTTTGCACAGACATCAAACATCAGGCACTTGCAGGATGCAGGGCATGGAGAACAGGCACCAGAATAACTTTGTTTTGAGAAAACATAGGATAAATTAAGTTGCGCGCACTAAAATAACATCGGGCCAAGTGATGCGGGCAATAAGAGGGTAAAGTGAAAACTTTGGTTAAAATTTCTTGTAGAGAAAGTGCCGAGCATAAGCCTAGCATAAACTTTGATTAAACAGTAATTAACCCGTACAAATTGACGGTCAAAACGAAAATTAATAGCGAGTCAATGCCTTATCAAATGCTATAGTACCTACTATGCCGGAGGCACGGACTAATAAGATTAAAATTGTTTTACTCGCCATTTATATAAATACTATAGGAAACATTCATTCAAAGTCAAATGGCAAGTGAGTAGCTATTTTCTGTTAGTAGATTATAGAACGAAAAAAAATTTAAGTACACTTTGAAAATTTCATATTTCCAAATTATTATATAAATTAATAAAGCAATTTAAAATTAATTGAATTGAAAATTGAAATATTATTTTAAATGTTTTTCAAAGTTTAAGTTCCTGCCATTAAAAAAACAATAAGACACAATATATTAAATTTCAATATCAATTAAAATATTTTTTTTAAGGAACACGCGGACTTTCATACACATGAAAGACCACTGATCTCGAAGAGATATTTTCAAATTGAAATTTTTACCCTACGCAGATTTTCGGATTTATGTTCATGGAAGATTTGTGTCCTTTTGTCCTCGCATTAGACTCCAAAACATAAAATTCTGAACATGGAATGAAGTGATCAAATATTTGTCCATGATGTTTGCAAAGGAGACTGAAATTTCCGGTGATGTCTAAAATCTTAAAATTTCAAATATGATTGATCCTATAACAAATTCTTCACGTCCTGTTGTACTGAATTCAAATTGAAGAGGTGCGAGTATTTCTTATCAAACTTTTGATTCAATCGTAAAAAAAGTGGGTGTGAGTGCCTATAAGTTTTTTCGTCTTTCCAATGAAGAAATTGCGCTTGGAGCTGTTTTCACATTCGGGCGCAATTCTTACAATAGCACGTTAAATTTGTGCACGATTCCTGAGCAGCTAATTCAATTGATACGAATCCACGAATCCACTCACTTACAAATAGTTACACAAAAATTGATACGAATACACTTGGTTTCAATCAATTACACAAGTAGAAATGAGGAGAAAATCAAGGCAGACTATCCCAAAACAAATCGTAAACTAGAAACAATCCTACCATACATGGGGTTATGTTTCTGCTATTTTTTCTTTTATTTTTTACGAATGCATACAGGAAAGCCAAAGGTAGGTGCAGAGGCGCAGGGAGCTGGGTTTTCGTATACATGTTATTGTGCTTATATGGACATGCATGGATTGATGCAGTAGGAATAACATATTGTTTATAATTAATAATAAGAATGAACTCATGCGAGATAGGGAGGGCAATAGTCCATGCATATTAAGGAAAGAGAAATAGGGCGATGAGGCATCCAGCAGCGATTAGGTAATATGGATGAATTTTCTGTGGAGCACCACTACCCACAATGGGGTTAGCGGTAGTGAAAGGCTGTGTGAAGACTGGCTGGCCGTTGGGCAGCTGAGCCTGCAGGGGGGAAGCGAATGGAGGATTAATGAAAGGAGAGGATCCCGGCTGGAGAACGGTGCCGCAGTTTTGATTCACCCGCGGATGATCGGTCGAGGACCAGATTGTCTGGCCTTTCTTGTCCACCAATTGGAGAGCTCCGTTTTCCAACAGAACCAATGACTGGTAGTTATTCGATGCACCGTTGTTCCAGACGTCCCTGTTATTCCCATCCATGATCTCCAACCCGTTGTCCGAAAGCTGCAGTATGCAAGGATTGGTAGTTGTTATGGGTTCGCAGGGGGACTCCCACACGCTCTGCTGAGCCGCAGTATTGATGACGTCGATGTAACAGAAATCGGTACCCAGCCCTCCGACGGCCGTATTCGTTTGCTGTCTTATGAGCATCGCACTGAAAGTGTCGGACTGAGATGTCATAAACACCTGCGTGCCTGTCAAGGGTGTGCTTAAAGGACCCGCCGTGGTGGAGATGCCAACCCCTGAGTTTACAGAGGGAGTACTGAGCGCCGCCAGCACTTGGTGTATCTGGGTTCGCTGAATGCTACCCGCAGCAGCCACAGCTTGAGCTTCACACATCAATAATTCCCTGCTTACACTCAATAAAACTAACAATTTTGTTATTACAACCCTAAAAATTATACCATGACGAGAAACTCCCCTTCCTATGGCCATTTCGGCGAAATCCTTCCACAAGGAGGCGAGCCTGCAAACTGGAAAATTAGCAGTAGCTAGAAATGGCACTTGCTGTCTCCGATGGACTCTGCGATGACAATGAAGTGTAAGGCAAATACATATATAATGAGAGACGTGGATATGAGATTGAAATGAATATCTCTGTAGAAATGGAGAGTCGTTCGAGCGATTCAGATTATTTAAAAAAAATAAAAACCTAACTAGCCCAATGAGCTAATTCAATACCTAAAATATCTAATTGAATAAATATATTTAATGATAAGGTGAGCCTAATTGAATAAATATATTTAATGATAAGGTGAGCCGAACCTTCTAGTGCGTGTTATGTAGATGTAGATGTTCTCAAAGGCACTGATTAGATTGGGGTTCCAAACATCCATTCAGTCATTTCTTTATGTTGGGGTTGTCATCAATTGTACGCGTTCTCTTTATTTATTTGAATTAAAGTTGAGGGTTTGTTTTCGTTAAAAGCAAATTAAATAGAATAGATAATCTTTTGGTTTTCTCTGGGTTTTAGGTAGCCATTCTCAAAGGTGGCAACGGGAAGAGTAGAATATTTATATGCATCTTCACTTAAATATCTAATCTATTGCTATACATACGGTGGATGATATGTGCAATTGTGAAATGATAACAATGATGGACCATGGGATACATGATGGTTCATCGCATCATTGGCATGGTTTCACTATGGCAGGTATCAATTTAATTAATTTTAGAAATATATATAAAATTATAAAAAAAATATGGGTTAAGCAATGCCCCTATTAAGATGGCTATTTTGCTTACCATTTTCAGTACAACTACTCCATCAACGTCTTATAGCTTCTTATGCTTTATGCGGCTATCTTCAAATGCCAATAGACTTGCGTAACCTTATTTGCTCCCAATATTCTCATCTCTGCATTGTTTCTCCCTTACTTGAGCACATTGTAGCGTGTTCAACCTATCTCTGCATTGTTCTCCCTTACTTGAGCACATTGTAGCGAGTCCAACCTTGGCTACTTCACATGTTTAGTCAAAATATTCTATTGATATTGAATCCTTACCACCGCATACTTTTCAACGACAATTTTATCAAACTTTATTTTGCTTGAACATTTTGGCACTTGTCAAAATATTCTATTGGTATTGAATCCTTACCACCGCATACTTTTCTACGACAATTTTATCAAACTTTATTTTGCTTGAACATTTTGGCACTTGTGGTGTTGTAGCTACAATGATTTCATCTTAACATTACTATTGCAATTCTATATTTAACCAATCTCTTTCCCTTTGGAATAATTTTTCCTTGGCCTTGGCTTCATT
This sequence comes from Pinus taeda, assembly GCA_000404065.3. Lineage (NCBI taxonomy): Eukaryota > Viridiplantae > Streptophyta > Pinopsida > Pinales > Pinaceae > Pinus > Pinus taeda. The sequence continues at coordinate 12,495 of APFE030932133.1, read as the reverse complement.
GATTCACATCTCAACAAACTTTGTCGATGGATTTTATGTCCTTTCTAGCTTCATGTAAACTTCTATATTTTACTCCCCATTTTAGCTCCTTTCTAGTCTCATGTAAACTTCTTTGTTTTACCCCATTTTAACTTTAACTAGGCCTTGTGTCATTCATAGCATTACAGTGAATGCATTCCCAACTTCACATGTTTTTTTTTTCCTTGTAAATTGCTTTTTTATTTTATAGCAACACTAAGAATATATATGCTTTCCTTCTCATGTGCTTCCTTTATGATTTCACTTTACAACTACTATTCTTGCTATAATATATTTGGTTTTTCAATCCACTCTACATTGGAATCTACTCATTGTTCTCTACATGCATCAACAATTCCTATTCCTTGTTTCCATCAATTTATAGAGTGATTTATTACATTGCACCATGTTTTTACTAATAACTTTGATAATCTAGTGGATTTCTTTCTCTGAATTCGTTTAAGGGTAAATTGTTGGTTACTAGCTCACAAGTTTTATAATCTCGATATAAATTCCAATAGAGATGGCACACCCATCCCATTCCTCGCTTACATCATTGAAATTATCATTGCTTGGCTTTCCGTTAAATCAATGGATAAAAACTTACTTTAACTTGATATGCATGGTAACAAAAATATTTTCCAACAAGCTTAATCCATTCTTCTTATCTATACCAAGGTTTCATGGCTATATGTAATAGCCAACCACAATGGTCATAACCTTCACAAGCCTTTGCTTTACATAGGCATCCTTCATACACTTATTGAGCATAATTTCGTAGCATAATATTGAACATAATTTTTTAGCATAATATTCAACTCCAATACCTTGGATCTCTTGTGTCTCTTCATAACTATCATCATTCCTTTACTCATGTAGTAAATAGACATAAAAAGCAAGTTATTTCCTATCTCTTCTCTTGAAATCTATTTTTCACTTACCAATTACAATGAATGTCTTATATGCATTCTCTTTTTTTACAAATAAAATAGCTTCTCATATCACTTTACTCTTTACAAGTGTATAGGGTTAGCTCAATTAGTCGAGTCCCTACTGTTAAAGAACCGTTGCTATTGAGATGTCATGGGTTCAATTCTCTTGAAACACTTGGGGTCATGCTCTGTGGTTGAGTTGATAGGAAGTGATCCCTTTGTGTGGATCATCATAGTACAAATATTCCATGGACATAGCACTCACCAATCTCTGGAGTCCATAAATGACATAGAAAAGAAATGATTTACTCTTTACCATTAAATTTGGAATAGGATCTATAATGTAATTTAATAATTTACTTCCATGGCATTTGATTCATTATGAAATACTTCTTCATAATACTCTCCTTAATTTTCCTTTCCAACAATCAACACTACCTCATTGCTAAACCATTGTTCATTGTCATTCTTTTGTGCTACCAAGTATACATCTTCACATCTATATATGTTCCATCATGAGGTATCTCTAGCCTTATTTACTCAATAATCACATATGGTTTGCACCTCTATCATTTAAAAATATTGGTGCAATAGTAACATTGATTTGGGAATCTTCTTCATGAAATTTGCATGATTCACTAAGCCCAACTATTTCTTTCTTACAATATTGAAAGATGTGCAAAAGCATAGCTGGAAAAAAATAAACTTTATACCCTATCATGCTCTAGATTAGCTTTATAATGATTGCTCTCTCGTTGGATGTCAAGTTCTAATTTAAGAATTATGGCTCCATGAATTTATCAATTTTCACCCTTTTCTTACACTTTTCATATTGACGTAGTTAGTTCCAAAGGAAAAGTTTTGGTACTTGTAGAGGGAAATATAAAAAAAATAGAAAACAATTTGTGGAAGACATTTATAAGGCTAGTGATGGTGACTTCACAATAACGCTTAGATTTTAATTATGGTTCTCTAGAAAAAATCTACAACAACTTGAGAATGACAACTTTGCACTTCTTTAGTTTTTTCTTGGGAAATATTTTAGCAAAACTAACTATCCCACAAGTAAGCAGTTTCAGGAAAAAATTACTAAGGAAAAGTTATTTATCTTAATGAGTAAACAAAATGTTGAGGAAATATTTGTTTTTGTCATGTAGGATCTCTTTCAAAATTTCCAAAATCCCCCTAAAGTGGTCTAGAATAGTGGAATTTGTGCTATTTTGGAACCTCCACTCAAACCCTTAGGATTTTGACAAAAAGTTTAATTGGGTATCTTCATGTATGACTACTGGCTTTACTGCAAAATTTTCATCACTAACAAGGCCTTTATAAAAGAAAATTGGCTTGTCTTTTAAAAAACACTAATGTGAATTTCTTGAAAGGTATATGCACAATTGTTTAGTATCCCTCACTAGAACTTCCATACTATTTGACAATGCAAATATGCCAAAAAAATTCTATAACTAAACAAATATGCTCTTATTGTGGGAAAAATAAATTTTAGGCTCTAAACCATTTTTTTAACAAACGTAGGACACACTTTACTAATGTGACGTCTATTTCACATGGTCATTCATGTGGCTCCTTGGACCAACATGGCACCCTAAGGAAATTCCATATCATCTCCCTTGCAACCCTATCCTACCTAGTCGTGATTTCCCTCTCTATCTCTTATTCATTTTTCTTGTTTCTTTTTACTTTTATTGGTTTCATTTTATTTCTTTATGGGCCCCACTTATACTTGGAAACAACCAACTCATAATCCATGTAAGCAACAAAAACACATAGGTTCATCAAAGAACCCTAATTTAAAATATAAGAGCAATGTCCAGGCATTTCATTGAATGCCTTAAAAGTACAAAAATATATGATCCAAGCATGAAAGCATACTAGAAACGAAATATACAATTTCGCGAGATGCACGGGGCTTCCAACCTCTAGGGCAATATTTGCAAGGAGTCATGTTCTCCTTTTTCCAAAGCATAATTTGATAGAAGAATTAGAAGCTACTCCAAGGTTCAGGGTGCACCTATGACAAAACAACAGTGAGCCTATCTGTCAACCAATAGAAACCATAATATTAATAATAGACATTATCAAGCAATAAAGGTAAGAGAGAAGTTTAATACCTGTAAAGGAAACTTCCATGGCGTTCATCTTAATTACTTCCAGAATGAGTGGACATGTCAATCTAGTTAACTTCTTATCCAAAGTCGAAATAAAGTAAAACATATGAGACATGAAAAATCACAACAATTAATGCAACTTTGCAAATAATTAGCGAGGTTTAATTAATGGAAAAGTACGAACAAGAGAAACCCTAAAAACCTTAATAGGGTTAAACCTTATCAGGTCACTTTGATTGAAAAACCACAACTTTCTAGTAATCCAAAGGCTAGAGCCATGATTCAAAAACCAACATAACCACGCTTGGAATAGAAGATGCAAGATAACTTGAGTTAAACGCATGAGAAAAAACTAAAAAAACCCTGTAATAGAGGAAAAACTCATGCCACAATAGTTGAAATGAATCTAGACAATAAGGGTTTAAAAGGTAAACATTTAGTGAAGGAGGACAAATTACCTATAATTGTGAGGGAACTCGTTGAGGAGAAGTTGTCTCCAATTCCATAATTTTCATTGCAAAATACATGGTTGTAGAGGAACTGCTCAGAATACATCTCAATTAACAATAATAATAGACAGAAGGTGTAAGGGTAAAAGAAAAGATTTATTTTACATGAGTTAAAGGATACTTGAATGAAGCCCTTAAGCCAAAAAAACATAAATCAAACATAAATATAAAATTGGTTGGAAGTAGTGGAAGCACTGGAAGGGTCTTGACACCGTTGTAATAAAATTATCCATTACCCATTCTCATAGATTGTACAAGAAAACCATTGGTCGTCAAACACAAAATCCATGGAAATCCACAAATGAAAATGATATTGATATAGAAAGAAAAACCTATAATTTAAACTCTAATACTCACCAGGTCTCATCATGTGGAACTTAAATTAATTTGAATAAAAGAGGCCATCTGCATGTAGAAGGGTCGATGTAACATCTGGGTGAAGAAAAAAGAAAAAGGGGATAGGATTGAACCCTTTTCACTCACCATAAAACCATATCCATGGCAGAGGAAAGCGCAAATAGAAAAAATGAAAATCAAAGGAGCTAATCAACCCTAGCCAAAACAACGAAACACAACCTCCAATGGATCAATTCAAAATATCTTAACCATTGAACCTAATAAGCATGTGAAGGTGGTGTGTTGGCACATGGAAGGTATGCCATGTGGCTTAGAGAAAATATTTATGAGGACCCATACGTAACAAGAAATATACACCAATGTGAACCACGATATAAGGACCACACAAAATATTAAGATGTTAATATAAAATGTATATGGGTGCAACATAAGTGCTAGTGTAATGCCTTAAGCCTAAGCCATTGATCTATTATGTATGCATAATATTATGTCCCTATGTTAGAGGGGTTTTAGGTAGATGAACATTAGTGTTCATGTAGAGTATGTGGTAAAATCATTATACATTACCTATTTTATGTCATATGCTATATGTCAAACAAATATATGCAATCAAAGGAGATCATTAATGATGAGGAGGATTAACAGACAATTAATGCCTAGTATAAATAAAATGTGGTCATTGGGGTAAACATGAGGAATCCAAATAAAAAATCTCTTTTCTCTAAACAAGGGGAGTTATATAAACTATAGCATGATCCAAAAACTTGTTAGAGGATAAATGTTTATGATCATTTTATATACATGGGTGTAATCAAAGACCTCGGGTAAACACTATATTCATGTCTTGTATTTGTGATGTATAGAGTAAGTATTGACTACTTTATTACAAGATAATCCTTTTTCTCATGTGTAAATTGAGGTACATCACGCATTGCCACCACATCCACTCGTCTAGGATCTACCGTGAAAGGCTTAGGACCTACTACTTTTTACGAATCCTAGTTGTTAAATGATTGTTGGTACTTTTTTGTATCTTGATTATGTAGTAGATACTTTAGTTGTCTAACTATTATTAATCTCTTGCAGCTATAGACAGATTATTCTATAGGAAGGTGGTGAAAATATTTGTTTTCCCATTTAGCAGATTGAGGACCATCTTCCAACAAGTATGTAAATAATGCCATAAAGCATATTAACAACGGTTGGCCTAATGATGTAGTGAAAACTTTTATTTTGTGAGGTAATACAATCTAAGCTTACAAATTTTTTAAATAAAATTAAATTTGAGATGCATGATGAAGTAAGTGTTTTGATGGTTATTATGGATAAATTCCAATTGAAATTTGTGAGCCATTTAATTTATATGGCTATACTAATTGACAACTAGATTAAAATTCTAGAATATTTATTCCAAAATAGACACACCTATCCTCGTAACTATCAATATTGTGTGGATCGGAGAGGTTTAATCTCCATTGAATATTCGATAATATTCATAGTAATATAGAGAAATCAAAGGTTAAGATTTATTTCCATAGTAGTTATTCACTTTCATCATTATTAACTAAATTGATTAATTAAAAAATGTAATGTGAACAATTGTTATATGATGTGAATTATGGTTTTTTTGGCATGTGGTATTCATAAGCCATGGTATTGGATCATAGTATTTTAACAAATTCTATTTAAATACTATGAACCACCATGGTTAATCGTTTTGATTAATTCAAGTGCAAAAACGGATCGAATCTCTTAAGATGCAAACCTCGTGTTTAGTGCAAAACATAAGGAAAGGTTTGCACCTCTAGAGATTTGATTCCTCTCAACACTTAGTAGAACTTGAGTGAGAACGAGTTTTGAATAATATTATTTTTACTTATATAGATTTTAGATGTCTATATATAGAGGTGTCCTTATTTTTTATTTTATTAAAAGCTCGATAATACATAGTTACACACACACACACACACACACACATATATATATAGATATATATTTTAAATAATTTTATTTTGTTAGTAAAGAAGCTTTATATGAAGGTAGAGTTTGAAAAGCTACATACTTCATAGCTTTAGAGCTCAACAGAGAGTGGCCATGAACATTGGCTTGAAATTGAGAGAGAAAATGGTGAAGGGAAGCATGGCTCTTCTCATAGAGGAGAAACGAGAGAGCCTCTAGATAGTTACATTGCATCAAATAGGAAAAATCATATCTAGAGATGAGAGAAACAAGACATAAAAAAATGCAAAAGAGGTTATCTTAATGGAATTATAATGCTAGCTAGCGCTTAGGGCAGTCCTCCTAGATGACGGGGCATGACTTGTAATAGTCCAGGTCATTTGGAAGAGGGAGCTCTAAGGAAGCTAACTAGCTGGAGGAGACTAGAAAATTAGAATGTCGTTGGAGAGGACCACTAATTTAGACACCTTGATAACTAACATAGCCACCTTTGTTATAGGAGGGGTTCAAATTGGTAGAAAATCTTCAACTCGCCACAGGACTAGCATTTTTGGGGCGAAGAGATACAATGCTTATCGTGGAGAGAATCTTCATGCGCTGGAGAAAACGAGGAGTTTTTCACTATTTTAGTCGAGGGTGACTTAGAACCTTGAAGTTGCATGCCTAGGAGGTTGGAAATGCAACGGTAAACTAATATTCCATGATGTAAATGAAATTCCATATCTAAGACATTTCCTTCCAGTAGCACATTAGTATCTTCTTGATCCCTATAATCATGGCCAAGGAGGATGCATATATCCTAACTATGGTCACTTGTGACCCTAAGCTATTGTGCTTCTCCCTATGCCACCATTTGTTGATAGTGGTGTAGAATATTGCAATCAAAATGTTCTTCCCTTTTCCCATCCTAGGGAGGGAGAGGGGGTCTTCCTCTTCCTCGACCACCTTTGTTATGTCACCCATGTTATTGCACCATGATCACTGAGAAATGAAATGAATTTCCCTAAAATTGAGCAAAGTCTCCATCTTCACACAACTGAGGAAATGGATGGCCATGTCGACAGCGCCTATAATTTTAATGTGTTTTTGTGATGCTAGACAAAACAATGTTTGAACATGCACTTGATGTGCATTAAATGTATGAGGAAGCTAGAGTTGATACCACCACCTCACTCCAAACCCAAGACATGATGGAAGGCAAGCCAATAGCACCACCAGAAGCCCACCCTAGTCAATTTATTTGTTGGAATCATGAAGATTATTAATGCCTTAAGCTCTCAAACTGACAACTGAATATGAGGTTAGTTTTTTAATAGGATATGCATAACATTGATGATATAGATAAGCCTCAAGGGTTAGCTTAATTGGTTGAGTTCTTATTGCTCAAGCACCTCACTAAGAGGAGGTCATGAATCATTATTTCAATTTATATGGTAAAATAGATCTTAATTGGTAGCTTATATATATCATAAGTCTACATTTAGAAATATTAGTATTTTTAATTATACATTTATTAATTAATTTTATTAAATTTTAATCATACTAATGAACATGAAACATTGTTATTTAATTTTAAATAAATTGTTTGTAATATTATTCATAGAAACGAAATTAAATTATAACAATTTGAATTGAATGGAACTGTTTTTTTTTTTCAATTGAGCGAGTATTATATTATTCTCGAATATAATGATAGCAAATATGAATCATTATTTCAATTTATATGATAAAATAGATCTCAATTCGTAGTTTATATATATATATATATATATATATATATATATATATATTTCTATTTTTAATTATATATTTATTAATTAATTTATTAAGTTTTATTTGTTTATTAATCATATGTTTTGGAATATATGAACTATTGTTATTTAATTTAAAATAAATTAATTGTATTTTTATTAATCCAAACACAATTAAATTATAACAATTTGAATTGAGTGGATTTGTTATTTTTATTGTTTTTTTAATTTTTTAATTAAGTCAATATTGTGATGATAATGATGATGGTGGTTAATATCCACTCAGACCAAATTGGTGTATCAGACCTATAATTTTCTTATTTTTTAATTGTGTCGCTCCTTGTCTTTCTTGGCCAGGGTGGTGCAACTTTCGTTTTTTTTTTCTCTATGGTCTTCCAACTTCCCTTATCTTGCATCTCCTTCATCTCTTCTATTTCTTGGGACATTGGTGTCCTTTTGAAGATAGTCGGAGAAGAATTTCGGTCTAGGAGATTTGCTTTGTTGTTAAATGGAGATTTATTTTTTGCGGTATTCGAATCCTCATAACTTGAGGGGTTGTCGAGTTGGATGGGGCTTTCCCCCTGCTTGTTTTGAGAGTTGTTTCTTTCTTGCCCGATTTCTCATGATTCAGAGTTTTCTTAAGAGTATTCTTCTTTGATGACAATGTAGTGTTCATTTTGTGCTCCTTCCCACCATGTAGATCTGTGGTGATTTTTTCTAGCATTTTTCTGGGAGGCTTTTGGTCAATTTTTGGCTAGATGATCTGTCTCAAAGTAGGATTGACATTTGAAGAGGACACTCCATAATCGAGTTTCTGGTTCCACACATAGTATTTACTTGTTAGGTTTATTTTAGCTGGGAATCCGCCGCTGAAGTCCATTTCCACACAGATGCGTGCATAGGTGGTTCTGGCATATTTATTTGTTTCTAGGCACCTGCACTAAAATTTCCCAATTGCATTTCCAATGGCTTTTAGCGAGGAGAAATTCCAGAGATGCAAGGGTAGGTTTGGCAACCTCAGCCAAATTGGTGATCAGGTTATGACTATTGTTGAGGGATCAAATGATGGGTTCCATGGCTTCATGAATGGGCCTGAGTTTTCCCAAAACCAAGGGCCAGAATCCAAAATGGATTGTCTTCTTTCAGATTTTTCAAAATCTACTATAAAGAAACCCCTAGCACAAGGGTAGTGCATCAGATGATAGGTTTCAATACCTCCGAGATCCAACTATGGAGAGTTGTCAATCACGACAAAAAACCATTGAACCTGGACATTAGGGCACTTTCAGAAAACTCCAGAGCCTCATCGATTGAGACCTGGAAGGTGGGAGCTGGCAGGAGCTTTCCCCTAAAAATGGAATTTTATTATTGTTATTTTATTATTTAATGTTTTTTTTATATCTTTCTTATATTGAGCTATCATTTAAATATCTCCATTCAGTTATAAACACTATAACATCTCACAACAATTTAAATGTTCAACACTACAATGATATAATAATAATAAAAAATTATAATTTAATTAGTGTTATGATTTATATAGATTTATTTAGATTTATTATGAATTGACCCCTATAAAATGATACTAATTTTTATATATTGACATTTTTTTCATTAAAATTTGTTAGCTGTTGAATTCCTTCCCACATAAAGCGTATAGGTTAATGTTTAAACGAGACCATAAGAATTTGTAGATACGACTTTAAGAAGGGAAAAGGAACATGGAGTTGAGAATACACAATGAAAACCCAAAGGAAATTGTTTAAATTTTTTGGTCAATCAAACATCATACAATATATTTATTGATGTTTATAGAAAAAGTAATAAGTATGTTTGTATGGTTTTCGAAAGGGATACGGAACATGGAGTTTAGGGTTCTCCACACTCTGCAGTAAATCTTATCCGATAGATGTATGTATCTGGGATTACCAATGATCTATTAATGTCTATATAATTTCTTGATTAATGCGGTGATATTGAATAATTTTTTTTTTTGTTTCTATATATATATAGAATCAATGTAGTTAAGATGCAGTTACATTATTAGATGATTAAAAGAGTATTGACTTATAAAACATCCGGACGCAAGTATGGTAAAGTTGTTCACCAACGAGAGTCCTAACGAGCTAATTCAATTCATAGCAGCTAATTCAATTGATACGAATCCACTTACAAACATTTACACAAAAAATTATATGAATCTCTAGTTTCAAACAATTACACAAAGTCATATGAATGAGCCAGAGAATACATTGAAGAGGAAGAGGAAATCAAAGCTATCCCTACCAAACCAAATCCACAACTAGAAACAATACTACAGCCATCGGGTTGAGTTTCTGCTATTTATATTTTATTTTATAAATGCATTCAGGGAAACGAGACTTGCTGGGAGTTGGGTCTTCTATACAAGTTACTGTGCATACATGAACATAGATAGATGAATTCAGGAGGGACGAGGGGTGGAATATGTTATTTACTATTACTAATGATAAATATCAGCTCATGCTATGTAGGGGGAGCAGTAGGCCATGCAAACTAAGGAAGGAAAAATATGGCAACAAGGCATCCAGCAGCAACTAGGTAATATGGATAAATTATTTGTGGAGCACCACTACCCACAATGGGGTTAGCGGTAGTGAAAGGCTGTGCGAAGACTGGCTGGCAGTTGGGCAGCTAAGCGAATGGGGGATTAATGAAAGGAGAGGATCCCGGTTGGAGAACGGTGCCGCAGTTTTGATTCACCCGCGGATGATCGGTTGATGACCAGATTATCTGCCCTTTCTTGTCCAACAATTGGAGAGCTCCGTTTTCCAACAGAACCAATGACTGGTAGTTATTCGATGCACCGTTGTTCCAGACGTCCCTGTTATTCCCATCCTTGATCTCCAACCCATTGTCCGAAAGCTGCAGTATGCAAGGATTGGTCGTTGTTATGGTCTAGCAGGGGGACTCCCACACGCTCTGCTGAGCCTCAGTATTGATTACGTCGATGTAACAAAAGTCGGTACCCAGCCCTCCAATGGCTGCATTCGTTTGCTGTCTTTATGAGCATCGCACTGAAAGTGGCGGACTGAGATTTCAGAAACACCTGCGTCGCTGTCAACGGTGTGCTTAAAGGACCCGCCGTTGTGGAGATGCCAACCCCTGAGTTTACAGAGGAAGTGCTGAGGGCCGCCAGCACTTGGTGTATCTGGCTTCGCTGAATGCTTCCCGCAGCAGCCACACCTTGAGCTTCACACATCAATAATTCCCTGCTTACGCTCAATAAAACTATCAATTTTGTTATTACAACCATGAAATTACAACCATGACGAGAAACTCCCCTTCCCATGGCCATTACGGTGGAGGCCATGACGAGAAACTCCCTTTCCACAAGAAAGCGACCCTGCAAACTGGAAAATTGGCAGTAGCTATATATGGCACTTGCTCTCTTCGAAGGACTCTGGGATGACAATGAATCGTAAGGCAACTACATATATAATGAGAGACGCGGATATGAGGTTGAAATTAATATCTGAATGGAAATGGAGAGTCGTTCGACCAATTCATATTATTTTTTAAAAAGTGAAAACCTAACTAGGCCAATCAGCTAATTCAATACCTAAAACAGCTAATTGAACACACATATTTAATGGTGAGGTGAGCCGAATCTGCTAGTGCGTGTCATGTAGATGTAGCTGTTTTCAAAGGCACTGATTAGATTAGGGTTCCAAACATCATTCAGTCCGTTCTTTATGTTCGGGCTGACATCAATTGGAGTCGTTCTCTTTATCTATTCGAATGAAAGTTGAGGTTTGGTTTTCGTTAGAAGCAAATTAAATACAATATATAATCTTTTGTTTTTTTCAGTTTTCGGTCACCATTCCCAAGGTGGCCACGAGAATATGTACAATATTTATATGTGTGTCCGCTTAAATATCTAATCTATTGCTATCCACAGGGTGGACGTGAGGTTTGCTTTGGAGATTATGTGATCAAATAAGATTAAGATTTGTATTAAAATTGAACGTAAATATGACTTGTTTATGTGCAAGATGTTTATCTTGGTTTATATTCATCATCACCTCAACGAGTTTTCTATTTAGGTTTTCATGATATACATATAAGAGTATACATGTTTTAATAGGTAATTGTAATAAATCCTTTTACATGCAAATCTATGTTTACATTTCAAAATTTTATAATCTCCTATTTTTATATACTCAATTAAAATAAATAAGATAACACAAAATTTATTCAAATTAAAGTTAATTAATATTATGTATTTCAAAATATTAATTTGGAAGGTCTAGTAAATGTCTTAACTTATTATCTAATTACTTATTGGATTGGATATGTTTTATATTTTTGCATTTAATTTTAGGCGGTTCTCGGCATATAGTTTTTACTTTTACTGGTTTTATGATGCATAGTGGTTCATCATGGTTTGTAATTTTAATTAAAAAATTGTAGTTGATTTCAAATCCGAGATAAATAAATTTATTTATAAAATACTATATAATATATATATTTATTTATAACATTTGAAAAATAAAATATATTGAAAATTAATTAAAAAAATCTCAATTTTACAATTTCAAATATTATTTTCTCCTTTTGATTATTCTCCTTCATCTTCGAGCATTCGTCTCAATTTCAAATATTATTTTCTCCTTTTGATTATTCTCTTTCATCTTCGAGCATTCGTCTCAGTAGCTTGGCTCATATTCCCTTGTGCTATTACTCGTGGATCAGAGAGAATTAAGTGGAGCAAACAATAAATAGCCTCACCGAATGCATTATTTTTCCAGGACCTTCAATTTGATTTTAATGTTGATTTGAAACTCTCACTATCTTATTATTA
>APFE030932131.1:0-73143 GCA_000404065.3 Pinus taeda | reverse complement strand
TGCTTTTTCTTTTTTTCTTTAGATGCTCTCTCTCTCTCTCTCTCTCTCTCTCTCTCTATATATATATATATCATTTTTTCTTCTCTTCTTTTTAATGGCCAAAGGCATGATGGCAAAATGGAGAATCTCCAAGACTTGTGTAGTGAAACGTTTGAATCGCAACAACAACAAATGACGACATGTTGATGGCTAAAGGTCAAATCAGACTGCATTTGTGCAATGGTTGGGCGGCCAGAGGATCAAATAGCTATGATACCAATGTTATGAACAAAATTCATATAGGCAACAGAATACTCAGAACAAGTAGGAGATAGTAAACCAGAAATTGCAGTAGGAGTTTCTGATGTGTTACATTCAGGAATTTTCACAATGTACGGTTGAATATTGAATGGAAATGTACAAATTGAACAATGGTGTTTGGACTACAATCAATGTCAGAAAGCAACTATCGCGGTGGGCGAAAGTGGCACTAGTAATCGACAGTCATGTTTCCTGTCAGCGACACTGCAAGACTATGGTTGCGGCTGTGTACTGCAGTTTACAGCCACAGGTTGTTTTTCTACCTCTTTTTTTTTATTTTTTTTATATATATGTTTTTTTTTTTTTTTTGCTTTTTTTTTTTGCTTTTTCTTTTTTTCTTTAGATGCTCTCTCTCTCTCTCTCTCTCTCTCTCTCTCTATATATATATATATCATTTTTTCTTCTCTTCTTTTTAATGGCCAAAGGCATGATGGCAAAATGGAGAATCTCCAAGACTTGTGTAGTGAAACGTTTGAATCGCAACAACAACAAATGACGACATGTTGATGGCTAAAGGTCAAATCAGACTGCATTTGTGCAATGGTTGAGCGGCCAGAGGATCAAATAGCTATGATACCAATGTTATGAACAAAATTCATATACGCAACAGAATACTCAGAAGATCTAAAATATATAAATATCCATCATAGGACAAATATATTTATATAAGAATGTACAAAAGATATGAAATATGATTATTATAAATGAGGGTCCACTTATATACCTAGGCAGGTGCCCCTACATGAATGGTCATGCCCTTAAAAATATGTCTCTTCTATACTAATCACTAGTTAATTAATCATTATTATATATAATTATATTATTTTTATATATATTTTATTCATAACAGTCGCATTGGGGATGTTTGCGACTACCTCAAAATACCCCAATTCGTCCAATCAACAAGCAGTAAATTTGGCTAGAAATGCCACCAGTTTCGCTCATCCAAACAGCCCTATTCAATGCCCATGTCCACGATTTGCCAAAACAAATTATAACAAAAAATCAATGAAGACTGATCGACTAACTAGGGTGGAATCTTTCACCACCGAAATTAGTAGAGAAAAAGGGGTCTTAAACCCTCAAAGCCACAGCTCAAGAAAACAAATATAATTGATCCAAATCGATGATGCCAAATTGATTCCAACTCTCTTCTATTTATAGATTCCCTCGAGGTTTCTCAAATGTGAGGGGTGTTAGTTTTCCAGTGTTCTATGATTAGCACAATCACTTATTACAATTCAAATAAGCAATTGTAGATAGAACAGTAGACCCATGCACAATAGAAGGCAGCCAAGAACAATAGGGACACAAGATTTGGTCAAAGACCATTGAAGAACCCCACAAGAGGGAAATCCCTTTCCAAATTCTTCTTCTACTAGATTGTCATCAAATGTACAGCAAAGAGATACAATGTTCCATTACATCAACAATGAGTCAAAGTCAAGCCTTTGACCAACCAATATCCATTGAAAGATGAGCCCTGTTGACCACTACGTGTTAACGACCCATAGCAATACACCCCCTTTTCCGCAAAAGGGATGGCACCTGATCGATGTGTTCCTGCCATCCAGCTATCATCATCAGCCTGAGGATCATCTTATAATGTAAACCCAGTCTGCATGTGTATAATGTAAATAATCTCAGCAAATTCGTGTTGTGTATGTAATCACCTAGGTAAACCTACTTTCCTGGTGACGATCTACACGGGAGGTTTTTTGTCTCACCAATTCATTATCGGATGGTCGATAGAGTTTTCCTTCAGCCTTACCCCAAAGCCAGAATGGATTTTGTCACTGAATCTTATGGGAGTCCTAGTGTTCTAGATCGAGTCTATGTAAAAGTGATTTGAGAATAATCCTAACTATTTGGTTAAGTTATTTTATTACAAATTGCTTGATCTGCTAGATTATATTTGTGTCGCAGAACTAGGTACTCTGTGAGAGTCTTTTGTAAATGGGTTTTTCCCCTTGAGAAGTAAAAAATGTAAAAATCATGATGTAAAGTGCCTTGAGGGTTAAAAAAATAATTTATCCCCTCATAGGTTAATTAATTAAATTTTCCTGGCCAAAATTAATTAAAATCCTAAGACAGAAATTTAATTAATTATAGGTCCTAAGTAAATTTAAATTTTCCAAAGGCAAAATTCGTGAGTCCTTAAAATTCAAATTTTAAAAGGCCCAGGGACTAAGGTAAATTGATTATTTTAGGCCTTTGGTCCCTGGGTTAAGTCAAAGTCAAAATTTTGAGGAAATTAATTCAAAATTTTAATTTTTGAATTAATTAAAGTACATTTAATTGAAAAAATCGAAGTTTCCTCAATAATTAAAATTTCGACGGATGGGTCCACATGGGGTAGCTCAAGCGGCAATGGCCGTGGAAATGAAGTCTCACCGAACTGGAAGTCTTGGGTTCAAATCTTGGGCTACCCTTCCCGTTGAGGGTTACTTAATGGACTGTAAATCGAAGAGTCCCCGCCCCCAGCCTACAAAAAAAAAAAAAAAAATTCGACGGATGAGATTAAAAGAAATTTTGATCCTCATCAACAGTGGAAATTACTTTCACAAGGATCACTCGAACTAGTTGTTGCAAGATTTATCTTTAAGTAGGAGATCAGTTGTCAGTTGAGATCATCCGATCTCTGATCACGTATAAGCTCTCAAGCTCTCTTGTATACTTTTTTGAATTAATGCAAAAGTCTTTGGGATTTCAATGTGTTGTAGTGTTCCTCTTCATAAATTTATGTTAACATTGTTTTAATTTCTGCTTAATATTATGTGAAAACTATCAATCAATAGCTCTCTTAGAATAATCTGAATACAGGTATCTTATTCAATTTGTTGGATCTAGGGTAACATTTTTAATTTTGATTGAAGTAGCAGGTATCTCTATTTCTTCATAATTTTATTGTTGTTATATTTCTCTACTTGATTTGATGGTTGATCTAGTGTTTGCAGAAGATCTCTCAGGTTCTCATTGAGCGTTTGGGGATAGTTCTCGGTTGAACCAGCCAACTCTCAACACATATTTTTTTAAGAGCCTACTTCATATAAGCCTCAGGATTTATCTAACGATAATCTTTTTTTTGCAAGGTGTTTTTGGGCTAGTACCTCTCTAAAATTTCAAAATCTTTTAAATATTTTGTGAAATTTTGATAGATCTGGCTATTAAGAGCCTTAGATTATCAGATCTGGGAGCGGAGTTGGACTCATACTCCTTAAATCTGATAGATCTGTAAATTATTTGTATAGATCTGTTATTTATTTGTGTAGATCTGAAATTTCGTAACATAATTTTGAATTTCAACACTTGGGTTTTTGGGATTTTCTCTACTTTTGTACATCTTGGGTATGGGGTTTTTCTCATTTCACCTTTTCAGGAATAGATTTGAGAAATCAGTCAAGTAATTCTTCAGATCTGACATAGATCTAAACCTGGAGGGCAAGATCTAGGCTCAAAGATTGTTTGCAGAAACAGATCTGAGAAATCAGCCAAGTAAATCTTCAGATCTGAGCTAGATCTAAACCCTGGAGGGCAAGATCTGGGCTCAAAGATTGTTTGCAAGAACAGATCTGAGAAATCAACCAAGTAAATCTTCAGATCTGAGATTTTTCAAGCAGATCTGGTGTTTTTGAGACAAATCTAGTACCTGGAGGGCAATATCTTATCCCAAATCTTTTTACAAGGCTAGACATTAAAGATTTTGCAATAAATCTGAAGATCTGAAGCAAAATAATTTTTTTCAGAACAAGGGTTTCAAGTTTTAGGGCTCCTAAGCCCAGATCTGCCTTCTCCTAGCCCAACGCTAGTTCTATTGGGCCTAGTGCTAGCTCTCATTGGCCTTAGATTCCCTTGCTCCATTTCTGATTTGAATATTTGATTTTCTGAAGCTAATCACTGGTGGGTTTTTGCAGAAAATTTGTGTTTCAGATATTGAAATTTTTTTTGGCAATTTGGGCAAGTGATCTTCAAGGCCTAGGGCCTAAGGGTTTGATATCTAAACCATCTTTTTCCTCACTGTTTGCGACAGCAGTCATACATTCCTAATAGTGGTTAAAAACAAATCTAAGTGGTTTGAAATTAACTAAAAAATTGCTAAATACATTATTAAGTCATTTATGTTTGATGTGTATCAAGAATTTGGCCTAGATCTACACTTTGGGTCATTGTTATCTCTGAATAATTATGTTTCTGAAGTCTGAAATATAACAATGGAAAAATTTCATGTGAGTTAGCCTAAAATCAGTTCTTATGTTGTCTAATACATTAATGAATTAATTTCTTGAGTTGGGCATTCATCATTAGAATTATTTCATGTTTTAATTGTTGGTTGTAATAAGTATATCAGATCTGATATAATTTTGGAAATCACATCACAACAGGCTGAAAATTTTTGATAATTCATGTGGGCAAATTTGGAAAAATTTCGGTAAATTTTTGGCATAAAGATATCTTTGATAGCTTACTATTTTCATTGTCATATTGTTGTTGTCATAAAGTTTTTCTTACTGCTGTCCTAAAAATTGATTAAGTACTCTGTCATGGAATTGTTATAAAATGCATATCCTTTGTTTCATAAACTGAGTATTTTTTTTTAGCATCTGTTGACATTGATATCGAATTCCAAAGTTATTTTTGTTCTCTTTGAGTTAAATTGTATCAAAAATATTTGAAATAAGTTGGTGTTTTAACTATAGTGTCTTCAAGAGTTTATTTTCTAAGTCTTCATCTAAAAAATGGCAAGCATTTCATTTGGGTAATTGAGGGCTTTGCAACATAAGTGTTTTCCCATTCTCGAGTCTAACTTCATCTCATCTTCCGGTGCATTTGCATATAAGTTAACTTTGCATAGATAAAGTTTACTTCCAAGCATAAGCTTGGTCGATAGACAAATAGATCTCCCTTCATCTTTTCTTGAGAAGCCTGTTTTAATAGTACTTAAAACGGTGACCTTGCAGTCGTTAGAGCCACAATTCTCTGTAGCGCCGGACGCATAGAGTATGTTAGAATTTCAAGAGAGATATCGTTAATCACAACTTAGTGTGCTTCTCCTAATCTTCTATCTGCCAATTACTACGAAATCAGGCTCAACACAGAAAGGATTGAAGGGTTCACATTTAAATAGGCATTTAACTAAAATTAACCAAGATTCTTACATCTCACATTAGTTTTAGGATCTACATTTCATATAAAAAAGTCATTCATCTAAGCAACAGTTGCTAATCGATTACTAGGTCTTAATTCCCCTAGCAAGATCGTTGACTCCATAAGACACTGGTATCAATTGTTTAAAATCTAATCAAATCCTATAAGTCTTGCAAAATCTTAATCAAGTACTTGATCGCTTCACTGTGTCTCCCGAACTGATTAGTTTCCAACTAGTTCTTCTTCATTCCACTTTTCCATAGGGTCTATCCCCCTTAGCCTGTTGTAGGGAGGCAGCTTAAACGAAGAGATTGGGAATCAGGGTGACAGCGCCTGATCTGCGGCATTGTCGTGGTGCCTAGACATTCTGTGCGACAACAAGCCCAAAAGTCAAATCTAATCCAAAGTCAAATCTGTCATTTCTGGTCAAAGTCAACAATAACCCTGACCAGTCAACAATCAATGGTTAAATCACCTCCAAAGAAGCTTGGTCGATAGTCAAAAAATGTGTCCCCCTTTGCTAGTCAAAGTCAACCAAAAACAATCCCAAAATAGTCCCTACAAATCTAGTCAAAGTCAAACTTTGACTTGCAAAAGCCCTAGTCCTGAAATCTCGATCAACACTGGTCAACGTGCCTTGAAAATGTTTGGTAAACCTTCCAGTCAACTCGACTTTCCAAACATATCATAAAATCAGAGTCAAACCATGCTCTAAGTCCAAAAGGTCAACAATAGTCAAAGGCTCGAAACAGAAGACAAATTCAGCCAACATAAAATGACTCTCTCTCCTTCGCATGTCTGAGATCAACCAACGATTTTTAGAGTCGTATGAACCAATTAAATCAAGAGAGAGAAAATGTGGTGTGTGATGATGTCCTCCAAGTGATGTGACATGATATATGTGGTTGACGCGAAGGTTTTTCCTTGTTGAGGTCGACTTGTACTTTTGTGCACATGTGGGTTTCATATTAAAAATAATATATTTCCTTGACCAAATTAAATTCTTCCAAGGGCTAGAAGGGTTTTCTTTGGATGAGAAAGGCTTCCCAATGGAGGGAATTTCTCCCTGAGATGCCAAATTTCAACCTTCCTCAACTAGGGAGGAATTACCAACTGCATCATGAATCTCATCTCAAATGTCTTGCCATCATCATCATTGTATCATGCCATATCTCGTCTCTGCTCATCCTTGCTCATCTCTGCTCATTTGTTGAACACTCTCGAATCTAAAGAAGAAGAATCATCATAGGGAACCTCCAACTTCTACCCTATATCCAAGGACAATAGGCGAGATACAACATTCAATGAGAGGTAAGGATCACACTCTATCCTATTTTCTATTGATCCTTCCCACCTTTACCCTCAAGAGTCAAGTGGTAGAACAATTGCATCCACCGGCTTGGGGGAGATACACACTTACCATAAATGGTAAGGATTACACGCACACCAAAGTCTCCTCACCCATTGGCCAGATGGGTGGCAATTCCGACAAGCCTAACTTGTGGGTAGGAAACATACTGGGGTATACTCTGTCAAGTCCCAAACTTGATGGTAGGGGGAAATACCCACTTGTCATAAATGACAACAATCACACACATGCCCTATAGTGACAAGAGGCGAGATACACATATCTCAAGAGATGAGGATCACACCCCATCCTATTGTCCAGAGTTCTCTCAACCCCAAAGGCTCTCTATTAATTTTCTAGTGTTCTATGCTTAGCATTGTTGAAGAATGTAACTAATATCGGTTTTCATAATTGTATTTTGCTCATATTATTATTGTACTTGTCAAAAGAAAGAAAAAGAAAAATGTTTTTGTAAAAGAAAAACTACTATTAAAGCATGGGTTTCATGCTCAATGTATTTGGTCCTAGTTCAAAGCACCCATTGAGTGCTCTAGGGTTTGTGTCTTGAATCAAAGACTACGTTATGAAGTAAAAGACCCAATTGGAGACATGTAATAGGAAAGAAAATATTATTTTGATTTTTAGAAAGGTCTAAAACACCCATAAGATTAAGTCAGCCTAGAGAAGGCAAGATCTAGCCTCCATTCATCCTCCAAGCTCAGCATCTAGCATTTTTGCAATGATTTGTGGTGAATTTTGGCATTTGCAGAGGTCCTAAACAATTTTGAGGCCTCCAAGGCCTAACTGTCACATTCTCCAGCCTAGCCGTGTCTTCTTTTTCCTCTGCGTCAACCTTTTCTCCTCATTTGGGTGAGTCGCTGGCCATTTTGGCCTTGTAAACCCTAATTGCAGCCTTCTTGGAGCCTCGGCCTCCCTTTAGGGGAGCCATCTAGCCTTTTAGACGCCTCGACCCCCTCTTTCCAACCTAGTCGTAGGCTTAGGCTACCCTTAGGAGCCTTCGGCCCCTTGAAACCCTAGCCGCAGGCCCTCTAGGGCCTTTCCTTGCCCAGCATCAACCTTTAAGGGCTTGACGTCAGCCCTAAGGGGCTTATTTCCCTTTGTCGTGTTCCCCCTTGGCATTTTTACGCCCTTGTTTGCCATTTCCAGTCCTTTGTTAACCCTTCTAGCCCTAGTCTTGTGGTTTTCTAGCCTTCTAGCCTTGCCCTAATCATGTATTCAGTCATTTCTGATTTTTGTAAGCTTTTAGCATGCTAACATTGTGATTTTGCAACAATATTAGAGCTAACTTGGTGATTGCAAGTAGTCATAGTCAAGTCCATTGGAAACTTCATTATCCATCTACAAGGCCTCAAGGCCTCTTTGTTTGCTCTCTAACCCTCTTGTTTCATCACAGTCCTAAACTTGAATTCTGAAGTATTTTATGACAGTAGCATATTCAAGGCCTAAACATACTCTAATTAAACCTCAATTTACTAATTGATCACCTAAGGCAATTTATAACTTTCTGAATTTGAGTGCATAGAAGTGGGTTTTTGTGGACTATTGGGTAAGCTTCAGATTTGATATGTTTGATACATGCACATAAAAATACCTACAGCAGTGATTAAATTTCATAAGAGTGGCATACTAACTTATTTGTAATCATATTTTGTTATTGTATTGTCACTTGCACTCATTCGGCTTATATCTCTATGCATATTTGATCAATTTTTTGAAGATTGTAACAATATTTTCGAGGTCTGAAAGTTACTGCATAAAGTCTGATATAAAAATTACAGTGGTGGAAAAAAGTGTTAAAAGTTATCTAATCTCATTTGTCTCTTGTTTCTTACATCTTGTGGATCTTGGATAAGTGCTTAATTGAGTAATTTGGTGATTTTCTTATTGCTGCAATCATAGCTTCATTGGCTGCTCCATATTTATTTTCTACATCATTGGCATCTCTTTTCACTCTTGCATTAACACACACAAGTGCCCTAATCAAAGGTGAGTGTTTAATATGATTGGCTAATTGCTCTAAGTGACGTTGTGGATAAATGCTCTAAAATTCTCAGTGCCATTATTGTCATTAGATAAGTAGATATATTGGATATCTCTTGTGGATGTTATCTTAAATCTTAGTTGTGATAAGTCATCTATCTAATTGGCATATTGGTGAAGCATTGATCTTGCATTATTTATCTCTTGAGTAATTGTTTATTGATATCATTGGCAACACTTTCTGGCACCGTTAAGTTTTGAGCACTTCTTCTTGTGGTTGAGATTATTATTCACTTATTTGTTTGAGTACCTTATTGTTCATAATTAAAGATCATCATAACTAAGTACTTAAGAAATTTTGATAATCTCGCCTCAAGGGTACTCATACCTTGCACTTGCATCTTAGGATAAGTCTCTTGGATTAATTAATTTATTTCCAAGCATAGGCTTGGTCAATAGAGACAGAGGCCCACCTTTCTCATCTAGCTTTAGGAGTTTAGCACCTCTTTAGTGGTTGACAAGATGACTTTGTAGTCGCCAAAGCCATGGTGTCTGCAGTGTCGGAGGCATCAGGTAGTTAGAACCTAAGGGGAGGTATTGTTAACAAAGCCTTTGTTTGCTTCCCCTTGGCTTCTCTCTCACAACCTACTCTATAGACTAGCTTCAAAACAATTAAGAGGAAGGATACATTTAGAGTAGGCATCTAACTGAAATAAACCAAAATTTTGCATCTCACTTAGATTGTAGGATTTGCATTTCATATAGGATAGTGAAGCATCCCATAAGAAACAATTGTTCATCCGGTAAGTTGGTAAATAATATGTCTTAAAGCAAGTAATTGACTCCATTTAAGGCATTGGTCTTTCAAGTCAAATCCAATCTAATCTCCAACTTGCTAAAATTAACCAAGTTGCTAAGCCATTCAATTGTGTCTTTCGGATTTGCTGGTTGTCAATGAATTCCATCTTCACATTTCATAGGGACTACCCCAATAGCTTGTTGTAGGGAGACAGTTGTTGAAATATGTAACTAGGTTCAGTGTTTATAATGACATATGTAATCATGATTTTATGTATTTAATGTAAAGAGGAAAATAAATTTATTGTTGTTCTTGAGACATGGGTTTCATGCTCAAGGGAAATTTATTTTTAGGTCAAGCACCCATTGAGTGCTTCTAGGTTTAACATAAAGTCAATTGAGTCATTGGCATGTATTGAAGACCCATTTGGGCATGTTACATATTGTAAAGAAAAATTATTTGAATCAAAATTTGGTGCAATTCGACCAAGAGGAAGACATGTATAAAGGAGACATTGACCTCACTTGGAAGGGACAAAAATTCACTCACCAATTCATACAAGGAAGAGCACGAAGTGCGAGGAAGAGGAAGACTAGAAGAAGACAAGAAAAGCGAGTTTTCTTATTTATTTTTGGGTTATAATCCTCCACAAGTGCGAAGGTTAGGGCATCACCTTGCCGCAGTAGAAACCGAGTTGCAGTCACTTCAAGAAGGTCAAGTTTTTGGTCAAAGGAAATCCATCTTGCAAGCCGAGTTGATAAGAAGAAGGTCTCATCTCTAGCGAAGAAGAAAAGGAGGACAAGGTCTCCATTATTCTCTTACACGTGTCACTTAGGGTTTTTGTAGAAGAATTTGTTGGAAGGGCGAAGTTGCAGAAGAATTTGCTGGAGGGGTTGAAGTGGTAGAAGCATCTACTAGAAGGGTCGTAATTGCAAAAGAATCTACTAGGCAGAAACATTTGCTGAAGGATAAAATTGCAGGACTTGCTCGAAGGAAAAGCTCAGATTTGACTTGGTCTTGGATGGTCTTGGTCAAGGATCATAGGTCTTGGAATTTTTCAATTGAAGATTCTCTAAGAAGAAGAATTCTTGTGGGTTTTTCCTCTCAAGTGGAAAGGTTTTGGCCCTAGATGATCGCCTCCATCATGTGTCCTATTGTTGTTTGAACTTTGATTAATAGAACATAATAATAATCAAGGAGAAAAAGAATCTAATCAAGATAAATAAAAAGGCATTACAAGCAATTATCAAAGTAAGAGAAATCACCCAATCTAGTTGCCCTTGATTTATCAAAATGGAATCGAAGCTAAGGTGACTACATCAAGGAAAGGCAGCTTAAAGAAGAAAACGCGAGGGCCGAAGCACAAGAGATCATTCGAGAAACATCAAAAGCATCAATCATCAAGAAGGGCTAGCCCTCACATCATCTTGAAGAAAGTAATTAAGAACATCAAAGAATACCTCAAAACCCTAGCTCATTCAAAGAAGGGTTATTCAATTGAAGCATTCCTAGAAAGTTTACAATCTTCATCTCAAAGCAAAGAAGATCTCAAGGACCCTACCTCCACTCAAAGAAGGACTACACATTGAAGCATCTTGAAGTCTCTACATCCAAGGGAAGCAAGAAGAGGCATTATCATCATCATCAAAGAATCAAGATGATCTCCCTCTCTTTGAAGGATCACCTTTGAAGGAAGACATCTTCCATCATCCACATTATCAAGAAAGGTATCAAGTTGAAGATATCATGATCAAGAAGCACCTTCACTTGACAAGTAAGTATCTCTATATTCATGTCTGAATTTGCTAACAAAATGACTTTGTTTTGCAAGGAAAGTGTTAATTTTAGTTAACAATAGAATGTTCTATGCTTAGCACAATTACTTCAATGTATTTTAAGCAACCCAAAGACAATTTCCAAATTAGTTTCCAGTAGCAATCACATTAACCATAAATCACATTGATAGTAACTATAGATAGAACATAAAATAAAATGCAGAAGAAAAGCCAAGACGAGGACACCAGATTCGGCGGATGCCAAGGAAAAACCCCAATGTGTGTTAAACCTTTTGATCTATTCTTCTTATTATTATACCAAATGTTTAGTAGAGAGAGTGTACAAAAGTCAAAATTGACTCGCCAAATCAAAGCAAAAACAGCTCTGTCAAATTTGCAGTCAAACTCAGCGCTAACTAGAAAGTCAAAGATGGTCAACGCAACAGTCAAACTTCTCCTTTGAAGCTTGGTCAAATGCAGTCAAACTCGACCTCCAACAGCGGTCAAAGTCAACCCAAAACAACCATAAAATTTGCAGTGAAACTTAGTCAACTTGAAGTCAACCCTGCGATCAAAGCAAGTCAAACTCCTCCTTTTGCCTCGATTCATGTGCCCAAAAATGCGACATGTTGAGACAGAAATTCACCCTAAAAATCAAAGTCAAAGGATGCCCCAAAAGTTAAAATCAACATTGGTCAAACAGCAGAAAAATCTGAAATTTTTGACCATATAATTCTGTCCAGAAATTCGTCCTCCTTGCCACACGTGTGAGAGAGAGAGAATGCCCAATAGTTGTACAAACCAATGAGAGGAGGAGAGAAAAGAATGTGTGCGTGATGATGATGCCAATTGAGGTGAGAGATCACTTGTACATATACAAGTCGTTGAGGGTGAAGTGACACATCCATTGGGCTTCATGAGCCTAGATGGTGATGTGGCCGACCTAAACAATTTGCACATGTGTGGGCAGAAATTCAAAAACACATTTCTACTTGTCCAAATTAGATGATCTTTATATCAATTTTGGTCTTCTCGAAAAGAGGAATTTAATGCAATCATCATCTCCGTCAAATGAGTTGTCTAAAGTGGAATTTGGCCATAATTGCCAATTTTAACAGAAAGCAACAAATTGGTTGGGTCAACAAACAATCTTGCATGGAAAAAGAGGACATATTTAATCCACATAGAAAATGAAGTCATTGATCATGTTAAGGGTTTAATTGTTGAACCGCCAAAAGCAGAAGCTCAAGCTCGAACAAAATACATGAAGGGGGAAATAAGGGCCTAAAGAATCCTTATAGAATCAATCAAGGATTCTCTCGTTCCATATGTAGCAAAATTGGAAAAGTCAAAAGACATCTATAACAAACTATTTGAGTTATTCTTCGTACGTACTACAGGAGAAATAATACCATTAAAAACCAAGCTCTACAAAATGAAAATAGCAAAGGAAGAAGGAATAGCCTCATACTTTATGAGGGTGTTGTTGTTGCACAGAATGTATAGGCACCACAACAACGACTTAGATCAGGGGTTGTCACCCTGATCCCCAATCTCTCCGTTTAAGTTGTCTCCCTATAGCAGGCTAAGGGGGGTAGACCCTATGGAAAAGTGGAAGGAAGAACTAGTTGAAAACCAACCAGTTCGAGAGACATAATGAAGCGATCAAGTACTTGATTAAGATTTAGCAAGACATATAAGATTTGATTATATTTTAAACAATTGATACCAGTCCCTTAAAGAGTCAACTATCTTGCAGGGAAATTTAGGACCAAGTAATTGATTTGCAACTGCTGCTTAGATGAATGATTATTTTATATGAAATGTAGATCCTAAAACTAATGTGAGATGCAAGAATCTTGGTTAATTTTAGTTAAATGCCTATTTAAATGTGAACCCTTCAATCCTTTCTGTGTTGAGCCTAATTTTGTAGTAATTGGTAGAGAGAAGATCAAGAAAAGCACACTAAGGTGTGATTAACGATACCTCTCCTGAAATTCTACCATACCCAATGCCTCCGGCGCTGCAGAGAACTGTGGCTCTGACGACTACAAGGTCACCGTTTTAAGTATTATTAAAACAGGCTTCTCAAAAAAAGACGGATGGAGATTTATCTGTCTATCGACCAAGCTTATGCTTGGAAGTAAATTTTATCTATGCAAAGTTAACTTATATGCAAATGCACCGGAAGACGAGATGAAATTAGACTCGAGAATGGGAAAACACTTATGCCGCAAAAGCCCTCAATTACCCAAACGAAATGCTCGCCTTTTTTAAGATGAAGACTTAGAAAATAAGCTCTTGAAGATACTATATTTAAAACACCAGCTTATTTCAATTCTTCTTGATACAATTTAGCTCAAAAAGAACAAAAAAAAACTTTGCAATTTGATATCAATGTCAACAGATGCTCAAAAAAAATACTCAGATTATGAAACAAAGGATATGCATTTTATCACAATTCCATGACAGAGTACTTAATTTTCAGAAATTAATTTTTAGGACAGTAGTAAGAAAAACTTTATAACAGCAGCAATATGACAATGAAAACAGTAAGCTATCAATGATATCTTTATGCCAAAAATTTACTGAAACTTTTCCAAACTTGTCCACACGAATTACCATAAATTTTCAGCCTGTTGTGATGTGATTTCCGAAATTATATCAGATCTGATATACTTATTACAGCCAACAATTAAAACATGAAATAAGCCTAATGATGAATGCCCAACTCAAGAAATTAATTCCTTAATGTATTAGACAACTTAGGAACTGATTTTAAACTAACCCAAATGAAATTTTGCCACTGTCAGAAACAGAATTATTCAGAGATAACAGTCACCCAAAATGTAGATCTAGGCCAAATTTTTTATACACATCAAACATAAATTACTTATTAATGTATTTAGAAGTTTTTTTAGTTAATTTCAAACCACTTAGATGTATTTTTCATCACTATTAGAAAGGTATATGACTGTTGTAGCAAACAGTGAGGAAAAAGATGGTTTAGATATCAAACCCTTAGGGCCTAGGCCTTGAAAATCACTTGCCCAAGTTGCCAAAAAATTTCAATACCTGAAACACAAATTTTTACCAAATTTTCTGCAAAAACCCACCAATGATTAGCTTCAGAAAATTAAATATTCAAATCAGAAATGGAGCAAGGGGAATCTAGAGCCAATGAGAGCTAGCACAAGGCCAATAGAACTAGCATTGGGCTAGGAGAAGGTAGATCTGGGCTTAGGAGCCCCAAAACTTGAAACCCTTGTTCTGAAAAAATTATTTCACTTCAGATCTTCAGATTTATTGCAAAACCTTTAATGGTTGGTCCTACAAAAATATTTAGGACAAGATATTGCCCTCAAGGCCTAAATCTGTCTCAAAACCCCCAGATCTATTTGAAAAAATCTCAGATTTGGAGATTTACTTAGCTGATTTCCCATATCTATTCCTGCAAACAATCTTTGAGCCCAAATCTTACCCTCCAGGGTCTAGATCTAGCTCAGATTTGAAGATTTTCTTAGCTGATTTCTCAAATCTATTCCTGCACAAGTGAAAAGAGAAAAACCCAATACCCAATATGTACAAAAATAAAGAAAATCTCAAAAACCCAAGTGTTAAAATTCAAAATTATGTTAGAAAAATTTCAAATCTACACAAGCAAATAACAGATCTATACAAATAATTTACAGATCTATACAAATAAATAACAGATTTGAGGAGTATGAGTCCAACTCTGCTCCCAGATCTGATAATCTAAAGCTCTTAATAGCAAATCTATCAAAATTTCCACAAAATATTTAAAAGATTTTGAAATTTTAGAAAGGTACTAGACCAATTACACCCTGCAAAAACAAGATTATCGTTAAATAAATACTGAGGCTTATATGAAGTAGGCTCTTCAGAAAATGTGTGTTGAGAGTTGGTTGGTCCAACCGAGGACTATCCTTAAACGCTCAATGAGAACCTGAGAGATCTTCTGCAAACACTAAATCAGCCATTAAATCAAGTAGAGAAATAGAACAATAAAATTTTGAAGAAATAGAGATACCTGCTATTTCAATCAAAATTAAAAATGTTACCCTAGATCCAACAAACTGAATAAGATACCTGTATTCAGATTATTCTAAGAGAGTTATTGATTGATAGTTTTCACATAATAGCAGAAATTAAAACAATGTTAACATAAATTCATGAAAAGGAACACTACAGCACATTGAACCCCAAAGACTTTTGGATTAATTCAAAAAAGTATACAAAAGAACTTGAGTGCTTAGTACACGATCACAAGATCGGATGAACTGACTGACAAATGACCTCCTATTTAAAGAAAATCCTCCAACAGCTAGTTCGGGTGATCCTTATCAAAGGAATCTCGACCATTGATGAGGATTAAAATTTCTTTTAATCGCATCCGTCGAAATTTTAAATTCCTGAGGAAATTCGAATTTTTCAATTAAATGCATTTTAATTAACTTAAAGATAAAATTTTTGAGTTAATTTCCTCAAAAATTTGACTGACTTAAACCCCATGGACCAAAGGCTTAAAATTTATCCTCAGTCGTGGGACCTTTTAAAATTTGAATTTTAAGGACCCAGGAGTTTTGCCTTTGGAAAATTTAAATTTACCTAAGACCTATAATTAATTAAATTTCTGGCTTAGGATTTTAATTAATTTTTGGCCAAAAAATTTAATTAATTAACCTATGAGAAGATAAATTATTTTTCCAACCCTCAAAACACTTTGCATCATCATTTTCATATCTTTTACATCACAAGCGGGAAAACTCATCTAAAATAGACCCTCACAGACTACCCATTTCTGCTACACAAATATAATCCAGCAGACTACGCAATTTGCAATAAAATAACTTAACCAAATAGTTAGGATTATTCTCAAATCACTTTTACATAAACTCGATCTATAAAACTAGGACTCGCCTAAAATCCCGGTGATAAAATTTATTCCGACTTTGAGGTAAGACTGAAGGAAAACTCTGCCGACCATCGAAGAATGGATCGGTGAGACAAAAAACCTCCCATAATATAGATCGTCACTAGAAAAATAGGTTTACCTAGGCAATTACATACATGACACAGATCTGCTGAGATTATTTACATCATATATATGCAGAATGGGTTTACATTATAACATGACAATCAGGTTGATGATGAAAGCTAGACGGCATGAACACATCGATCAGGCGTTATCCCTCTTGTGAAAAAAGGGGGTGTACTGCTATGGGTCGTTGATACGTAGTGGTCAACATGTGTCAAAAATACGAGACCAACTACAAGAGTTGGGAGAAATAATGTTTAATAAAGAAATGACCACCGTGGTGCTCAATGCATTATCTGATGAATGGGGCAACTTCGTATCAAACATCTATGGAAAGAAGGAAGCCACCCCATTCAGTGAACTCTGATCATTGTGTAAAATTGACGAAACCAGGTTAAAAGAAAAAAGTGATATGGAACAAAGAGAACAAGTTCAAACATTTTCTGCCATGGCTAAGAGAAAAGGAAAGTTTGGGAAGTTTGGTCCTCAGGAAAAGAAGAAGACCGATATGTCAAAGATCCGATGCTATGGTTGTCATGAATATGGGCACTACAAGAGAAATTTTCCTAAACTCAAGAAGCACAACAATAAAAGAGGAAGGGAAGAAGCCCATGTCACCAGAAAAATGGAAGAACCTGAGAAGAAGAAATCAAAGAAGGAACAAGTGAGAGATCTCTACTATGACTAAGATAATCTTCACTTATTTCTTTTCAGGATTGTAAAATATAGCTATCATGCTAGGAAACATTATAAGCATGATAGGATGCATCATTTTAGGGGATGGCATCATAATAGCATAGGTTGAAGCAAAAGCTCATGACATCATTACAAGAAGCTTGAAAGATAGATGAAATAGAAGTCTACAGCAGTCATCATAAGAAGGAAGTAGCTCTTGGTAACCTCATTGAAAGCATAAGGAGTACTTATGGGTAGAAGAAATTCAAACTAGCATAGAGTTCATCATACATCATCATCATTAGGAAGGAGCATTTGCAGGATGATGATAATCAAGATCCTCTGATTAGAAGGTTCAGCTCTAGTGGAAGAAGCAATTGTCTCACTCAGAATTCCACCCTGTATGGAATCCATTGTTTAAGAAGGACGATGGTATGGTAACAAAGGAATGCAACATGACAAAATAGTTGAAGTACTCAAGCAAGAGAAGGAAGTTGTTGAAGGAAGCCTAGATGACCAAAAGAAGGAAAGAGGTATGTATGCATGTATTTGATTGAGTCATGTTGTCAAGTGGTTGCATGGGTAAATACTCTACTTCATGAGCATAATCGAAGAAAAGGGATCTCTTCCTTTGAAAAGATGCATGAAGACATGATTCACACATTGAAAAGATTAAATCAACATAATAT
This sequence comes from Pinus taeda, assembly GCA_000404065.3. Taxonomy (NCBI): domain Eukaryota; kingdom Viridiplantae; phylum Streptophyta; class Pinopsida; order Pinales; family Pinaceae; genus Pinus; species Pinus taeda. Next base: position 55,352 of record APFE030932131.1, on the reverse strand, counting down.
GTCCTCATATGGAATATGAGGTTCACAAAGATGAAGGAACTATGGATGGAAGTTCCTGGGAAATAATATGTGAAGAAAGAAAGAAGAGACCATGAAAGATGCAACTATGGTCACAAAAGAAAAGGAAATCAACATTCGATCACTAGAAGGATTAGACATGACATCTCCATAGAAAGTGTTAATTTTAGGCAACAATGGCATGTTCTATGTTTTAGAGCAATTTTACTTCAATTTCTTTATTAGCCCACTATCAATATTCAAATTAGCAATCACATCAACATGATAGTAAAATGCAAATAGAACATAAACATAAACAGTAGAAGACAAGCCAAGACAAGAGGACACAAGATGTGGCACCAGCCAGGGACAAACCCCAATGTGGGTAAACCCTTGATAAAATCTTCTTTTAGTCTTCAATAGTTCAGCAGAAAGAGACAGTATAATTTACAAATATGATAATCTATAACAGCAACGAAAGAGCCCTAACCAAAAAAGTCAACGTTGGTCAACTAGGAAGATTTGACCCTCAGCAAATCGATCAACCTCAATCAACTTTGGCCTCCAAATAGCAAGATAAAACTGCCCTCAAAACAACGAAATTCAGTCCAATCAAAGTCTGGTCAAACAGCCCACTTGCGGTCAACCCTAGTTGCAGTGAATGCTGGTCAAAGTCAACGTTTAGCCTCGATTTCTATGCCCAAAAATGTGGCCTGCCCAAACAGCGATAGCCCTCACAAAAACGCAATCAAAGGAGGTCAATGCATGCTGGTCAACGCTTGGTAAAATTGTCTAGAAATTCGGTCTCCTGAAATTTCAGCCTCCTGAAATTTTGGCCTCCTGAAATTTCGAATGTGTAGAGAGAGAGAGGCCCAGAAATCCATACCCAATTAATGAGGAGAGAGAGAGAAGTGTGAAGATGAGTGTGTCCAAATGAGGCTAAGTCACCTTCTATTTATATGCAACATTGAGGATGAATAGACGCGACTGTTGGGCTTCTGAGCCTACATAAGTTTGTTGGTCGACCTTAACAATTTGACCATAATCAAAATAAATTCATAACTTCATTTGTACGTCAAAATCGGATGATCTTTAGATCAATCCTACACCTCTCGGAGAGAGGAATCCAAGAAAAATATCAGTTGTCATAAATAAGATGACCCATGTGGAGTTTGGCCCTAGTTGCCAATTTTAACACTCCCTCTCAACTAGGGAGAACTCCATCTGCTCATCCATCTGCCAATTTGTACTATCTCTGCCATCAATGCAGTGCTCTGCTCTATTAAACTATGAAGAAGAAGAAGTAATCCAGAATGTATCATACCACCCGAAGTCAGTCCCAATCAAAGGAGAGTGTGTCATACCACTCTTACTGACCCGAAGTCAGTCCCAATCAAAGGAGAGTGTGTCATACCACTCTTACTGACCCGAAGTTAGTTCCAATCAAAAGAGAGTGATTAATACCACTCTTACTGACCCGAAGTCAGTTCCAATTGATCCCAGATCAATATCGATCATCCTAGCATAGGTTGTACGATAGTACATGATGCGTCCATCGGTAGTACTATGGTCCCTATCCTCATTTCCTACTCATTAGCTAGATGAGAGGTACTTCCCATGAGTCCCAGACTACATGGGTAGGATGTCTCAGCAGGAGAAGGATGAACCACTCATCCTACCTACATGTCGCCAAGGGGTATCGTAGGGGAAGGCTGAACCATTCACCCTGTACACAGCAAACCACTAGGGGAAGGTTGAACCACTCACCCTATGGTTGCTCATTGCTCCAAGAAGTACCTGAAGCCCCCGAAGCTCCCAGAGCTGAATGTCCATCTCATATAGGACCCTCATAAGAGGGTCTCTCCACGACGCCAAGTTGTTCTCGAAAGGCCAAGAACTTGACCTTCCCCAGGGGCTTTGTTAGAATATCAATGACCTGCTCATCAGTCCCAATGTGATGGAGTTTTATTATTCCTCATTGTACCATATCCTGAATAAAGTGGTACCTGATATCTATATGCTTGGAGTGATCATGAAACACGAGATTCTCTGATAAGCGAATCCCACTCTAGTTGTCGCGGAGGATCACAGTGGTATCCAACACATGTCCAAACAACTCACTGAAGAGCTTCCTCAACCAGAAAACTTCATAGAAGGCCATACTAGCAGCTATGTATTCGGCCTCAACGGTGCTCAAGGTAACCGATTTCTGCTTCCTGCTCATCCAGGATATCGAAGCAAAACCCAAAGAAAAACAGCATCCAGAACTGCTCTTGTGATCCACCACACTGCTAGCCCAATCAGCATCAAAATAACCATGTAGCCTCACATCTCCGACAGTGTATCTCAATCCATGAGTGATTGTGCCTAGAAGATATCTCAGAAGATTCTTGGCACCAATCCAATGTATATGATGAGGCTCAACCATATATTGGCTCAATGTGTTAACCGCAAAACATATGTCTTGACGAGAGTTCACCAAGAACATCAGTGCTCCTATGAGCTAACACTACTCAGAAGCATTTCCCAATTCAAGTCCAGCAGCACTACCACATAACTTCTTAAAGTTAAGTTCCATCAGAGTAGTCAGAGGCTTGCAATCCACCATCCCAAATCTTTCCAATATCTTCACAACATATTTTCCTTGAGAGAGGAAAATTTTACCTGGCTTTTGCCAGACCTCCAACCCTAGGAAATAGTGCATCGGTCCTATGTCCTTCATCTCAAATTCAGAAGCCAACTCCCTCTTACATTTGTGAATGAGAGGGTTTGCACTTCCATCGGCTCCATGCTTGATTTTGTAGAGCCACTTAGGGGTGACAACCGATTTGTCCAAGGGTCTAGGGACCACATCCCAGACATCATTCTTCATAATTGACTTGTATTCTTCATTCATAGCATCCTTCCATACTTGATGCTTCACGGCTTCTTCGAATGATGAAGGCTCATTTTGAATGATAGTGCTCATGGCAGTCAAATATCCTTGATACCTGTTTGGCTTCTTGCTTTCACAGAAAGTCCCCCTTGGTGCAATGTGTCTCTCAGCATCTTCGAGAGTCTCCCTAAGCCATGAGGGTCTCCTCTTGGAGGAGGAAGGCTCATGAGGAGGAGGATCTATAGGATCCATAGGTTCATCAACATCAGGCATCGTTTCGTCTTCTTCTACACTGTAATTTCCAGTGTCAACATCTTTGTCCTTCCTTAGGATAGGAAGGTTGTTGATCTTCATGAGGGCCATATCCTCGTCGAAGGTGACATCATGACTTATCTCAACTTCCTTTTGACCAGCCACATAAGTTCTATATCCCTTGGAATTTTCACTATAACCCACAAAGATTCATTTCTTCCCAGATGCACCCAATTTGCTTCTTTTCTCTTTCGACACATGAAAGTATACAAGTTTCTTAATAATGAACATTTCTTCGGGAGTCTTGGAGTCCAATGCTTGATGACGGCATCGGTTTTGAACATACACGGCAGTATTTGCAAGCAACTTCAGCCCATAGGGATTTTGGAAGGCCCTGATCATGAAGCATGGCACGAGCTGCTTCTGCAATAGAGCGATTCTTCCTTTTAGCCACACCTTTTGGTCAGGAGTGTATGGTGTTGTAGTCTCCCTCTTAATGCCAACGTCTTTGCAAAAATCTTGGAATTCATTGGATTCGTACTCAATCCCATTATTAGTCCTCAATATCTTGATTTTCTTCTCGAATTGATTTTCGATCAAGGCTTTGAAATGTCAAAACCAAGTGAACACTTCATCCTTATTCTTCAAGAAGTAGATCCAGGTCTTGCAAGAATAATCATCCGTAAAGGTGAGATAATAAAGGTATCCTCCCAAAGAATTTATTGGCATCATACCAAATATGTCAGAGTGGATCAATTGCAATATATCTATGGTCTTGCTATTACTTGAGGGGAATGATCCCCTTGTAAGTTTTCCTTCAGCACATCCCAAACATACACCTTCATGCTCTACTTTGAACTTGGGCATACTTGTCACCATTTGTCTCACATCAGGTAGGGTCTTATAATGAAGATGGGCAAACCTCCGGTGCCATAGTTCAGATTGTAGAGATGTGTCACGAGACATGGCTCCCAATGGACTTCCTCAAACTTGATACAAAGTGTCAACCCTGAACCCAAGAGTAAAAGCATCTTTAAAATTTCTTTTCCAAACACGTACCTTTCCATCGATGAATGCCACCTTGAATCCTTTGTCCACCATGGTTGAAATGGACACTAGGTTCTTCTTGAGATCAAGTACATATAGTACTTCTTGCAAATGAATAATGTTACCTTGATTCAATTGAAGGGTAACATTCCCTACTCCCTTCACGGGATAGGTGGCATCGTCTCCAAGGATGATCTCCAAATTTGTATCCTTTTCAATCAGATTAGAGAGGGCTTCCTTGTATCTGGTGAAGTGCCTTGAAGCACCACTATCAATCAACCAATTTCCCAAAGTATCTGGAGCAGAGGCAGTGGAGAGGGTCAATATAAGCTAGTACTCTTTTTGCTTATTGTTAACAATGTTTGATTCTTCATACCTGGAGTTCCTTGATTTCTTGGAGGGTCAACCATTTCCTTGATGTCCCGCATTCCTTTTTCCTTTAACATTGTTCCTGCCATTCCTTTGATCGTTGTTGTTGAAGTTGCCCCTGGAATGATTGTGATCATCATCATGCGATGTGTCCCTTCTATTTGGACACTCCCTTGCATAGTGGCCAAACTTATTGCAAACAAAGCACCTGCCCTTCCTTCCTCCCTTAGATCCAGGCTTTCCATGGAAATGACCTTTAGACCCTGCATTATTTCTCCTTTTGGCATGAGCAGAGAATGCAGTGGGGTTGCTGCTATTAGAAGGCATTTCTTGCTCCACCATTCTTGTTTCTTCTTGAATGCATGTTGACATCAATTCTTCAAACTCTAGAATTCAATCATTATTGAGGACAGTGATTCTAAATACATACCACTTAGGTGGGAGTCCTCCAAGGGTGGTGAGAGCAAGTTCCCTGTCAGGAATGACTTCTCCAATCAAGAGTAGATCATTTTGATCTCAAAAATCCTCAAGAAACAGGATTGAATATCCTCGTCCTTGCCCTTCTTAATATCCTTCAACTTATTCTTGAGATATAGAATTTGATTAGCATTACTAACCTTGAACATGTCGACCAACCTGTCAAAGATCTCCCTGGAGGTCTTTCATTCAGAGATGTAGGCCACCAGATGCTTGTCAATGGAAACCCTAATAATCTTCTTTCCTTTGAATTCAGCCCTATTGTACTTGGTCTTCGCAGCAATTGGTGCATTTGAACGAGGTTCAGGGATTTTACCCTGCACATAGTCCATCACTTCTTTTTCTTCCAAGGTCAAATCTAGAGACATCTTCCATCCATGATAGTCAGATTTATCATGGAGCTTGTCTTCAGTCGGGAAGTAAGATGAGGAACCCATTGAACATTTTTTCCTTGTCCAACTGTCTTTGGTGATTGCTCTTTCACTCTTGCTTGGGCTTTGTCTTCACATCGGCTCTGATACCATGTTAATTTTAGGCAAAAATGGTATGTTCTATGCTTTAGAGCAATTTTACTTCAATTTCTTTACTAGCCCAGTATCAATATGCAAATTATCAATCACATCAACATGATAGTAAAATGCAAATAGAACATAAACATAAACAGAAGAAGACAAGCCAAGACAAGAGGACACAAGATTTGGCACCAGCCAGGGACAAACCCCAATGTGGGGAAACCCTTGATCAAATCTTCTTTTAGTCTTCAATAGTTCAACAGAGAGTACAATTTACAAATCTGATAATTTATAACAGCAGCAAAAGAGACCTAACCAGAAAAGTCAACGTTGGTCAACAAGGTAGATTTGACCTTCAGCAAATTGGTCAACTTCAGCCTCCAAACAACAAGATAAAACAGGCCTCAAAATAGTCAAATTCAACCCAGCAAAGTCTTGTCAAACTGCCCACCTGCAGTTAGCCCTAGCTACAGTCAACATTGGTCAAAGTCAATGTTTGGCCTCAATTTCTGTACCCAGAAATGTGGCTTGTCCAAACAGAGATAGCCCTCACAAAAGCACAATCAAAGGAGGTCAACGCATGTTGGTCAACGCTTGGTCAAACTGTCCAGAAATTCAGTCTCCTAAAATTTCAGCCCCTTGAAATTTCGGCCTCCTGAAATTTTGCTTTCTTGAACTTTTGGCGTCCGGAAATTTCAAACGTGTGGAGAGAGAGGCCCAAAAATTTGTACCCAATCAATGAGGAGGGAGAGAGAAAAGTGTGAAGATGAGTGTGTCCAAATGAGGCTAAGTCATGTTCTATTTATATGCAACGTTGAGGATGAATAGACATGAATGTTAGGCTTCTAAGCCAACATAAGTTTGTCGACCAACCTTGACAATTTGACCATAATCAAAATAGATTCATAACTTCATTTGTACATGTCAGAATCGGATGATCTTTAGATCAATCCTACACCTCTCAGAGAGAGGAATCCAAGAAAAATATCAGCTATCATAAATAATACGACCCACGTGGTGTTTGGCCCTAGTTGCCAATTTTAACAGAAAGGTATGAAGACCCTGATAAGGTATGTAAAGAAAGGATACCTTTGATATTAAAAAGTCTTAGAGATGTGTTTAAAATGTGCAGGATGTTGATGTTGCAAGCCAGCAAGATGACATGATGATAGGCCATCACAAAAGGTAACTTTGATTTGATGTTCATTGTTTTTTTTTAACATCTAGATGGGTTGAAACTGGGCTACCAAAAGAGAGTTTTAGATGTCACCTACAACTAGCACTCATGTGGTTGGATGAAAGATCCTAAAGGAAACATGACATGGAAGAGGTAGTTGTATGAAGAAAATCCAGATGTGGACTAGAAGATCACTTTCCGATGAAGAAAAAGATGACATGACTGACATGGTTCATGAAGGAAAGTGATGGATGGTCGATGCCCTACAAAGAAAAGATAAAGGCTCCATAATGATGAAAATGAAATTCATGATATCGAAAGGAGGAGTGCTACAAGCAGCAGAAGGTCCTATGATCTCCACCAAAGAGCAGAAAGTTGTTGGAAACAAGTTCCTAGATAACAGGGAGCTTGGACGAGTCCCTAGATAAAAGAGTTTGGGTACATTCCTTTATAGGAATGGGTATCTTCCCTAGTTGAGAGGGAGAGATAGACACATCATTCCTGTCTTCACTGTGTGAAAAAAGAATGGAGGATTGGGTAAGCATCTGGCATCTGATACTCTTTGAGGACGTGGTAGGGGATCCAAGATAAGAGTAGTCATAAAGGATCGATGTTCTTTGAGGACTAGAAATCCAAGATAAGAATAGCCTTGGAAGGACATACCCTATAAACACTTAGGTGGGGTATGTGCCTTGAGAAACAATGATGATGGTGTCTATCAGTCATTGGTCTCACTAGCATTGTGCTCAGATCTTGTGGAAAGATAGAACTGTTACTCAAGGCCTTGCTATGTGACAATGTTGGTTGGTATCATGAAAATAGATTGCTTACCAATCTAACTCTTCATATGAGAATTCTTCAGATTAAGAATGTCTAAGTACCTTGTATGGATTATGAATATCTCCCTAGTTAAGAGGGAGTGTTGAAATATGTAACTAGGTTCAGTCTTCATAATGACATATGTAATCATGATTTTATGTATTTAATGTAAAGATAAAAATAAATTTATTGTTGTTCTTGAGACTTGAGAAATGGATTTCATGCTCAAGGGAAATTTATTTTTAGGTCAAGCAACTTAAAATTGAATAATGCACATCAAACTTACATTGATCAGATTACATATATACATGAAGTGTTGTCTCAAGATAGGTAAACTAACTTGGACACACAATCACTTGGTTGGGAGAACATCTCAACCACACACCAATCTAGGAAACATTTAGATCTTAACAACTCCTAAGGAATAGGAATAGACTCCTTTACATAGAAAGAGTCACAACTGAGACAAGTAGGAATTATATTTCCAAATCACCCCCTTAATGACTACTTGTCTCAATCTCAATATGCAAAGTCTAGTTGTGGTCAAACATGACAAAATAATATGTCAACATCCATATAAAAGAACAACCATCCACCGAAATGCATGGGTACCCAACCGCCAATCTTCTAGGATGTGCTTCGCATACATGGTTTTGTCAACCATTATAACTGCATACTTGTACATGTACCTGCAAATCCCCCTCCATCATCATCATCATGGGTTTTCTCGAGTTACCCATAATCGTGCTCTAGGTTTTATCGGCTTACCCTAAACCATGCCCAAGGTTTTCTCAGCTCACCATCAACCATGCCCAGGGTTTTCTCGGCTGACCCTAAACCGTGCCTACAGGAATCCCTATCCACTTCACTCTCACACTTGGTTTCTGGCTTACCACAAACCTACACTGCGAAGTGGTTTATCGCTGACCACAAACCTACAAAGTGGTTTTAAGATTACAACGAACTTCATGAGGGTTCACATCCCTCATCAGGCTTACATTACACACTCCAACTCTTGAAGTTACCAAGTACATACTTTACAAAGACCACTAAAAAACATCCTAGACTTACTAATAAATGTATGTGACACATACTACACGATCATGAGTCTATTCTACAAACTCACACAAACTTTCAAACGGTTGTCCATCATCCTTTAATCTCTGATGCTACTCCTTTGAAGCCATCTTCGGTGTCATGTCTTCATCATATCCTGGAAATTTGTGTATTGTTGGAATGACCAGTTCCAACACACTCATAATTGTGACAATAGTTGGTCAGACCAATGTCACTTCAATAACATCCAGAAATACCATCACACTACAAACTAATACACACAAAAATGCTTTGCAACTTGTAGAATCCAACGAAATGTTGGCATCAATGGTTTTGCACCAGAATACGACAACATCCTAGGACATATAACTGCGAAAAAACTCATTTTCCTTCTTCACCCTTTGCACAAATCATTTTGGAGCAATAAGACTTGTCTTCTTCTTCTGAGAGTTGATCCGAGTGAAGAGATCTACCAAGCATGTCAAGAGATTCCCCTTGCCTTATTGTGGCCATAATACTCCAACAAATGCTCTCTAAATGGAGGGCAGAAATAGAGAGCCTGAACAACGCTATTACAGTAGCAGCTATTGCCGAAATTCTCCAAGCTGAAATGCCACTCGGCCTTGGGGAATTGATCACTTAGGGCCTTCTCTAGTTTCGAAACGGAATTACCTATTTATCATAAGCCAGCAATGCCACCATTTCTATGTTTCTCATAAAGTCAACTGAGTCATTGTCATGTATTGAAGACCCATTTGGGCATGTTACATATTGTAAAGAAAATTTATTTGAGTCAAAATAAGATCAAAAGACCCTCCAAGACCTCGTCATGGTGCAGAGATGAAGTCGGCCTACACACATGGACAAGTCGGCCTAAAAGGTGCAATTCAACCTAGTGGAAGACCTATATAAAGGAGACTTTGACCTCACTTGGAAGAGACAAAAATTCACTCACCAATTTGTACAAGGAAGAGCATGAAGTGCAAGGAAGAGGAAGACTAGAAGAAGACAAGAAAAGTGAGTTTTCTGATTTATTTTTGGGTTATAATCCTCCACACATAAGAAGGTTAGGGCATCATCTTGCAACAGTAGAAACCGAGTTGTAGTCACTTCAAGAAGGTCGAGTTTTTCGTCAAAGGAAATCCATCTTGCAAGCCGAGTTGATAAGAAGAAGGTCTCATCTCTAGCGAAGAAGAAAAGAAGGACAAGGTCTCCATTATTCTCTCATACATATCAATTAGGGCTTCTGCAGAAGAATTTGCTGGAAGGACGAAGTTGCAAAAGAATCGGCTGGAGGGCTTGAAGTGGCAGAAGAATCTGCTAGAGGTGTCGAAATTGCAGAAGAATTTGTTGGAGGATAAAATTGCAGGACTTGCTAAAAGGAAAAGCTCAAATTTGACTTGGTCTTGGAGGATCTTAGTCAAGGGTCATAGGTCTTGGAATTTGTCAAATGAAGATTCTATAAGTAGAAGAATTCTTGTGGGTTTTTCCTCTCAAGTGGAGAGGTTTTGGCCCTGGTTGATCGCCTACATCCTATGTCCTATTGTTTCATTGTTCTTTATGGTTTGGTAGTTTTTTGATGAATAAAACATAATAATAATCAAGGAGAAAAAGAATATAATCAAGATAAATCAAAAGACATCACAAGTAGTTATCAAAGTAAGAGAAATCACCCAATCTAGCTGCCCTTGATTTCTCAACAACATTTAGAATGGAGAGGGCAGGGATCAAAGTGGCAACCCTCGCCCTAAGCGTTGTTGCATATTGCTTGTACAGTTTGGGCGACAACACGCAATAAGGTCTTATACAAATGATAAAGACACTTTTGACTCAAGAAAAGTATTCTTTTGAAATGACAAACCATAGGAGCATGAAATGCATGCTTGACCTAGTTGACCAACAAAATGGAGCATGAAACCCATGCTTAAAAATAATATTTTTCTTTCTTCTTTTTCTTGTAATGTAAGATATACATAATGACATGAGTACAATGACAATTATGAAGACCAAAACTAGTTACATTTTCCAACAGTTGTCTCCTCTCGATTGTTTCCTCCTCCCACCATTACTCTGGGTTGTAACTCCTCTAGTTCATTGTCAAAAACTCTCTCCCTTGCTTTTCTCTTGCCATCATTGGCATCAATGAATGGACATGCACAAGTGGTTGCAAACTAGGACTTTGTTCTCTTCTTGGGCATGCACTTCATTCGCTCTTCTTCTCTAGGTCTCCTTGGTCTTGCTAAGTTTGTTCTTCCTTTGGCCTCCATGACACATCAGCATGCCCATAGCCGAAGGGTTAGTGGAGGTCATGGAAATCTTGGGGGAACTTGGGCTTGATTACGAGTTGAGTCCTCGACTCATAGCTACCAGACACATACCCCTTTGGAAATCCCACCGGAAATCAATGTAGCTGAAGAAGAAGTGTTAAGAAATCAGTATGCATATGTGTTAGGGTTGATTTCTCTTAGCATGGTAATTATTTGTGAATTTGTAGGCTTATTATTTCTTTTAATACGTTATTTTCATCAAACAATTACCAAAAACATAAACATAAACATGAACATCACAGAAAAGCAATGAACACAAGATATAGGCTATAAGCCAAGCCAAGGCGAAAACCCTCCAAGGGTAAAACCCAGAAAAATCTCTTCTCATAGAATCAGATCAAAGTGAGAAATCCAAGACCCAAATCTGTCTTCCAAGAAGTCAAGCCAAGCCCTCCAAAAATCCACAGAAAATTTGCTCTTGTTTCACTCCTTTTGATGCCCAAAAAATTCGCATTGTTTTACATCTTTTAGTAGCCCAAGAAGCTCGCACCTTTTCAGATATGTAGCCTCAAAAACTTGTTGACCCTTGTAGAACATATAGCCTCAAAGCTCTGCATCTTTCACTTCAAAGCCGATCACAGAAAGCATCGAAAATTGCTTAGCCAATTGGAGGAGGACGCCTGCCTATATATAGTTGTTCTCATATGCGAAAAGACACAACTTTTCATTGAGCCAACTTGACATGAGGAGGATTGACTTGACTTCTTGAGATAAATTTACCCAATTTACATTTTTCAAACAAGCAAACAACAATATTTTTCTTTACAATAGTTCCAAATAGGACCTTGGCTTTTTGACTCAACAAAGTCTAGAAGCATGAAGACCATGCTTATCTAATAAAATAATAATAATAAAAATATTTTTCTTCTTTTTATTTTTTACATAAAATACATCATGATACAAGTACAATGATAATTACGAAGACCAAACCTAGTTACACTTTTCAACAAGAAGTGTGCCATGAACGCCACAGTATTTTGGACTCTGAGGTGGTGGATAGCATTGTGGCCTCAATCCCAAATATTGGGAACACCAAAGGCCTTCAAAACCACTATCTACACATCATTAATCTTTATTGGCTTGTTATATTACTTTTGTGAAAGGTTCTAGTTGATCAAAGGGATGCTCAAGACAACTAGATGCACAAGTTGGAGGAGTTGAAGTTGCTACTGATGGATGTAGAAGTCTAGCTCGCCATGAGATGGGCTCGCTTCCAAGCCCGGCAATGACAGCACACTGCAAGGATGCAAGCCAACCCATCGATATTGACACCTCTCTGTCTTCATGCCTCACAGGTATTTCTCAATGGCTTCTTTGTTCACTATATCAAGAATTTTGGCTTTTCCAATTGGGGTTATATATGTTGGTTTTCCAACTTATGGCACAGCATCTTTCCTTTTTAGGACTCCATTGTTAGCTCTAGGCATACTTTTTCAAACACTATGTTGATTTGGGGTAGCATCGAATGTGCTCTAACCACGAAAATTGATGGAGAGGCTAAAGCACATGAGATCTCCAATACCCAGAAATGGTTTGGGCAGATTCTAAACAATTTGGGAGATATTAAAATAATTAATATTTTTAATGGAATCCCTAAGTCTAAACTTAGGGAAAATAAAATATTAATGTGAATTAATATAAAATTGTGTTAAAAGGGTCCAAAAGTCATGGATCAAGCCAAAGTTAATCTTAGCCATTAATTAAGGACTTAATCTCGGTCGTTGATTTGTCAACGTGAAAAGTATAAGAGGAGGCTTGAGGGTCACTTGGAAAACACACTGAGGAAGACCAATCAGTTCAATTTTTGGAGCAGGGTTAGCTGAGAAATTCGAACTAGTAGTCTGGTGAGCAGTCAGGAGGCAGCAAGTACGAAATAGAGAGAAGGGATCAGTGACTGGAGACCAACCCTAAGGCACGAGAGGAAAACGCAGGGCATTTCAGGCAGACTCAGAGGTAGCAGGAGACTGCGCAGTCACTAGAGGGCCTGCGTGGGTGGCGCAGAGAGGCCCAGGGCTGACGTAGAGTGTCTGGGAGCCACGCAGAGGTCAGCCAAGCTAACAATAGGACTAGGAGAAGTGCTGGAGAATTTTTTTCTCTGTGGGTAAGCCAATTTGGCACCCTGTTGTACTGAAGAATCGCTGAATAATAAAATCCTCCCTTGATGCACCGGTTTTCCCACATTGGGTTTTTCCGGGGACTATTGTCCAAAATATCTGTGTCAATGTGTTGATTCTTGTACATGTGCTTGTTTCTGTATTACGGTGTGATATCTGTAGCAGAATTTATTTTAATGTTTATTGAAGGAATTTCATAGATAACTTATTGAAGAATAAGTAGGAAAAGTAAATCAGATGTTGCAGTGATAGAATTTTCACACACTATACTCAGGTTTTAGTTTTCTTATGGCTTGTTTTCCCCTAAGAGGGACAGCTAATCTTTATATTCGTTGGGCACTCTTTTTGCAACCCATTTTTGGACTCTGAATGACCAGCAATTAATCTGTCTTTGGTCTGGTTTGCCATGTGACAGACCAAAAATGAGTAACAACACATGACAGTTTTAATTTTCTGAAATTAACAATAGAAATTTAACTTATATATACGTTTCTGCCTTGTGAACTGCTTAGGTTTTACGGAAGGGTGCGCAAGCAGGCTCAACCATCAGCGATTATATTATCTTGCTATTGAGATTGCTATTGTATGACATCATATAAACAACTTGTCTTTCCACCCATAGTCCATGTTGGAATTTGATAATGAAAGGGTTACAATGCTTCCTTCGGAACACTGGACAAATATATCTATGTTAAAGCCGATTAGCTTTCATCACTTGGGGTAAGATAAGATCAGATAATTTCCAGGGTTACAAAGTAATACTTAACTGACGAATTCCAACTACGTGATAATCCCCCAGAGAATTTGAACAGCGTGAGAACTCTTGATATATATGGGATACATTTTTGCTCCAACTCATTCCCAGGAGAACAAGGTTATGGCTAATTCCCCATGCCAATGTTTCGAACTACATGATAACCCCCCTACCCTTATTGAGGTTCGAACATAGTTAGAATGGGGGGTTTGCTAAGTCGTTTCAACCTACGTTGGCATTCTTCAACCATACCCTAACAATTATTGGGGGTGGTAGGCAACCCTCCCTGGTTTCCTATCTTCTTCAACCTGATCAATATTCTGAAGTAAGGACTCAAAAAACTCATTCAATAATTGATGGCTGGACCCTAGAGATATATTAGTGAAACCACTCAATCAAGTATAATATATTTATTTAATATAATATATAAGAAAGATAATAAGAACAATAAAATGTATACCTATAATGTATAAAAAAGATATAAGATACTAGGAATGAAATTATAGACTCAAAATATATATACAAAATATAAATAAATAATTAATCAAAAGTAAATATAAATAAAACAAAAGGGAAAGGAAGAATAACTAGATCGGAAAATAAGTAAAAGATCTTAAGAGGAAAAAAATGGGAAGGGAGAATAAAGCGATAGGAAAATAAGTAAAAGATCTAAAAAAGTTATTTTGAATTTTTTTACTTATTTTCCTATCAATTTCTGTTCTTCTTCAACAAAGTTACCAACTTAACAAAAATTGTGATTTCAAAACGATAACTCTAACCTTAAAAACCCACATTTTTGTGTAAAAACTATGAAAGACGCTAAAATGCAAAAGTGATGATGCAGCATCATCCTTTTTTCATTTCAAGGTTAAAATTCCAACATTTTTCAACCACGTCATTAAAAGTCAAATATCATGATTACAAAAAAGCATGAAATGAAAAATGGAGCAGTTGAATTGGGTTAAACTTCCACTATCCTATTACCCCAGAAAAATTGTCATGTGATGAAAATCATAAATTTAGCACTCATGCAAATACGAGGGTAACAGATAATATTGACAGTCAGACATCCTGTCTTTCGTGAACAAGAATAAGATGGATCAAGACATGTATTTGTTCCCGCTACACTAAACCATCTGAAGCATGGATGAATCATTATTCACAACTCTTAAACAGCATGTCCATGATTGTCAGTCGCACTACTATTTCCTACTAAAAAGAAAAGCAACAGAGATTCTCGCAGAAAGTTAAACACAAATGTTTCATAGAAAATGTTTCTGTGGTAGGACAGCAAGAACACACAGCCTAGGATCGTAGAGTAAGGGCTAGAGACCTGCTTAAAAGGAACACCTCTGATAAAAGGAGAAATGCTTATGAATGGGGAAAATTGTGTGGCTACTGATGGCAGTAGTCTATTTTTCAAAGGCAACAACATAAGCGTATGGATGAAAATGATCATGCATATTAAAGAAGGGAAACTGGAAAAATTGTCTCTGATAACCTCCAAGCAATATGGAATATATGGGCGATCATTAAAAATCTTGCTTAGGTGAATTCATAGTCCTGTTCAAGATATGCATTTCACTTTCATTAGTAAAAGAAATGAGAAACATGGTGTACTAGCACATATAGGTAGTTCCAGCATATGACCAACGAGGAAGTTAAATGTAGTTCCAAAAAAGCTTCTTCATCAATATTTTATTAAGAACTTAGTTGCAGAGGGAGTGCATATTTTCATTAGATGTTGGAAGTTGGTTGTAGGGGCAATGTTAACGATGATAACTGCACATCCAACAATGTTGCAGTCGTCATTTTCCTCTAACAGTAAGTGCTCATGACTGTTTGTTTTAGTCTCTTGGGATAGACTAATTGTTTCACTGGCCCAGTTTAATGTGTGAATATTTATGATATATGATATAGTTGTCATTTTCCACTAACAGTAAGTGCTCATGACTGTTTATTTTAGTCCCTTGGGATAGACTAGTTGTTTCACTGGCCCAGTTTCATGTGTGAATATATATATACTTTACATTAGTGTGATATCTCTATGATTTATGTTAGTGTGATTCCTTTCTGCGATTGTAGTCTATTTCTTAAAAAGTGATGCTTGTCCTAATAGATCCTTCAGAACAAAACTTACATTGAAACTACAACAATTACTTAACCAGAGTCAACAATTAGGAAAGCTTAGATTTCAATTAAATGAGAATATTTAGTAGCAAAATGTACCTGTAAATTATAAGTTAACACAACATTGTTACTGATGTAGCTGCCAAACAAGAAAAACCATGGAAATCAGTGCCCATAAAAGCTGAGACACAAAGACCATAACAAGCTATCTTCTTTAGACAAAAATAACTTCCATCCATTCAATGAAACTCTTTTATGAAAATCTGAGATTGTAACAGCCTTCCAAGGTGCTAGAAGGTGTACCTGACAACCGATAGCCTCTTACCCATAGAAGCTACTATCGCTAGTCTGCCTGGATCTTTTGTCCCAACAGGCGCAATATGTATATCACGAATTGCTCCTGTCTCATGGGGAAGATGTATATGTTCACATTCTGATAAAGCCAAAAAGCTCATCTGCATTTTCAAAGGTATGCAAAACAAAACAATGAACTAACCATAAGTGTGGAAACATTTTTGACATTAAATTATTTCTGCTATATCCAGGATCAGAATTAAAAGAAATTATTTGATCGACAAAATGCAAAAAAATAAAATAACACTTACTTTTGTGAGAAAGTGCTGACTGCCCAGTTCTGAAGCCTTCTGGCAAACTAAGAGCATTTGACTATGTGCATCCATATCGAAATATCTTGCTCCATGTAACAGAGACTGGCCCTGTCAAAAGATAAATCTGATTCAAATTAATCCCATAATACCAATTTCTGTGGGTTTGATAGGATAAGAGCAGCGTTCTCCTATACATAGATATTATATAACAAAATACTTTCACTGATTTTAAGAGTTTAAAACATGATGATAAAATGCCTGACCTTGCAAAACCCAAAAAAAACCAGTCGACAAAAGATAATACTTTCTGATCAGAAGACCAATCCACATAAGTATCGTAAGAAACAAGATGATAGTGTAATGACTCAGGCAAAGGCTACTTAAAAACATTAAGGATTTATTGAAATGTTCTATACTTTCGAAACCATTTGCGCTTTGTTTGGCCTCTTTTTGAACAGTACATTTTGTAGCTTCAAGATCCTAACCAAAATCCTTGGCCCCTGTAAGAGAGCAGACTGAGAGAATCTAAACAACATAGATATCATTCCCTTTGCCCATAATAGGATCTGTTCCTCCCATATTGCATAAGACCTTTTCCATGTTGAAGACCATGCCCAAGCAGGCTGCATTTGGAGAATGTGCATTTTCATGGACATAAACTCATTGTTCTATACTTTATGAGGGTTTTAACCTTCAGTGTGTTGAAATTGGGTAGCATCAGGAGGTACTCTCACATACCCCTAGTGCTAGGCGTGTATGAAAGAAACACTCATAAAGTGTGATTCTATGTGTGTGGGCTTTGTTACTGCCCAAACTAGCAGGGGTCCTAGGAGGGGATCCTATAGAGCATGTAGGAATTCACAGGGTAAGTTCCTTAGACAGAACACCAAAGGACACTGCTCACAAACAGATTACAGATCAATACACCAGCATTGTTGACGTGGTTAAAACCCTCAAAGAGGGAAACAGTCCACGGCCTGAGCCAACGCGGCCACTTCAGGCAATTTATTAATAAAAAAATGAAAATTTACATAAGCTTCTCTCGTGAATGGTTACCGTACAAATGACCCTCCATGCTCTTTAAATAGAGATCATGGACCAATCGGATGTTAAGCTATGGATCAAGTGTCGGTAATACGAAGGAGAGAATAAGCCATCGGATCACTACATATCGTGACCGTCGAATTGTAAGTTACAAAAGTACATAGTAAAGAAACACTTTACCTAACTCTACACTAGACCAAGTTATACTTAACTATTTCCTGTGTCGGAATATCCTAACAGAGCAACTACTAGGTCAAGGAGCAACAATGGAGCGATAGCCCACAGTCACCTCAACTAAGGCTCCCTGCTCTTTACGGACTTTCACTGATGGGAGGAGACCCAGTACGAGGAATCACGGGAATGAATAGGTCAATGAAAGGATGAAGGGTGATTCCCAAGGCCCATTCACAGGAGAGACACAATAATATGCTTTTCTTGCTTGGAAAGCAAGGTGATAGGCTTTCTAGGAAAGGCTAGGACGATTCTTAAGGCTAGGGTTTGGGAGCTATGTTGCACGAAACTTCTAGGAACCCAACGTTTTTGGTTGTACTTGTACCCAAAACTCAACTGAAACTCGACCAAAACTCGACCATAATGTAATCATTTATGAGAGTTAATATAGACTTGGATTTCCTTCTAAATTGTCATCTATGGGTCTTATTCCCTCTTTTCTTGCAAGATAATGTGTTATTCACTTATTTATAAATTTATCTTTATATATATATACATATATGATGTTTCTATCGATGTTTCGACCAACATTTCCATTTTTGGAGGTGACGTTTCTAAACGTACCCGTTTAGGAAATTCCAAAACATTTTGCCGCTTCGTTCAACTTAGTATGGGAGTATATATTGCCAAGAGGTTTCCTAGACCCGAGAATCCTTATGGAGAATTGATCTTCATGTGATCTTTGTGAAATTAGAGTTGGAAAGTTGCGGGACCACAAAGAACAAGCGGACCCAAACTAAGTCAAATGTATGGAGTTGATCACTCAAAGAGGGGCTTGACCTAATTGGGGAGGAGAATAGGATCAATGGACTAATTTTCTTTTGAAATACAAATGCAATGACCCAAGTGAGGACACCAACCCAAATCAGCCTAGGGCAAGAGATGTTCACGAGGCTAGGGCTTGCTATATCTTGGGATTCCACTGTCAAAATTGCTTGAAATTTGGAGGACCCCTTGAGAAAATTGCATCACAGTAGTGGACCAATTTTCAAGGTATTTGGATGGCAACAAAGAGATTCGCTTGATGCCCCAGGTGACCTTCTAGGGTTATGCCGAAAATTGGAAAAGTGAAGGAAAGAGAGGTAAATTTGACCACCAATGGGATACAAGGATCGGTGCCTTATTGCTTGGGCTTAATGGAGTCAAGATATACACTAAGTCACCAGGTTCGTGTTCGTATTCGTGTTCGGCGACCTTGAAATTCGAATAAAGTTCGGCACCAAAAATTTTGCCGATAAAGTTCGACATAAAATTCGACATATAGAAATTCAAAAAAAAACGTATATATATAAAAAAAAAAATCAATTCAAAGTCCATAATGCACATTGCAAACACATAAGATTAATGCTCAAACATTTAAATCATTTCCACATAATTTTATAAGCCATGAAAGCGAGTGCCAAATTCCAATAAAGAACCAACTCCCATACATAGTAAACAAGGTGAGAAAATCATCATAGACATTGGCACCCATATCAAATTCAACAAAACCATGGACCATATCAGATTTCATATATTGAAAAACAATCTGATAAAAAAGTATTCAAAATATATAAACTCGAAAGTTTAAAGTAGCTTGGCAGTTTTAGAAAATTGTTCATGCAAAAAGTAAACTAGAAATCTAAAACAAGAACACAAGTTTTATTCTCGATGTTCCTGTGGCCCACTTGTTATATCAAAAAGTTCTATATCATCAAGAGCAGTAGGAGCTATGAATCCGTTAGATGTTTCAGCATCAAATTCATCAGTCAATTCCCTGTCAATGTCACTATCAATGTAAAAATCAGTTTCATCCATTGATGCATTTGGAACAAGATCAATCCACGGAGTAGAGGAATTGGATGACTCTTTAGCCACATTTTTCAAAGCCAACTGCAAGTTACTACGAACATAGACAAGATCTTCTAATCTTCTAGATAACAATCTATTTCTTTTCTTGGAATGGATGTGGTCAAAGGAACTCCAATTCCTTTCACATCCTGATGCACTTGATCCCTAGCTTAAGATACGAATTGCAAAATTTTGCAATTCTGGTGCCCCTGAACCATAAAATTCCCACCATATTGCTGGATCACTTTTGCTCCTATCATACTTTGTTGATTGTGTTCCAAATAAACCTTCTTCTAACCTATATGCCCTCAACTGACTTTTGACCAAAACTGCAATTTCTGGATCTAGATTTAGCTTCTCAGTAGTCCAGATAAGTCCATTCATGACTTCTTCATCCCTATGTCTTGGTAACCCAAACAATCTAGGGTCCAACTAGCATGCTACTGCATGTAATGGACTATGCATCATCTTCCATCTTCGATCAATTAAACCCCATATCTCCTGATAAACAGCTTCCACATTATTAAAAGCAGTTGCAATGGTCTTTTTGCAATGATCAATGCTTTCATAAACAAAACCCATACAAGGTTTGTCACCATCAAACATGTGAAGCACATTAACAATTGGGCTACATATTTTTAAAACCTTGTTTGCATTTTCCCAAAATCCATTATTGAGCACTATTTGTTCAACATTTTTCCCCTTAGTTTCTTTTGAAAGGGTAGATCTCTCCCACTCAGTGTTGCAAAAAACAGCTCTTAGGCTCGTTTTTTCCTCAAAAACTCTTTTCAGAGTAATATAAAAAGTGGCAAACCCTGTATCACAAGGCCTCAACAACTCTTTTGATGCATTCTTCCTGTATATGCTCAGAGTGAGACAATGGTTGATGATGAAGCTTGCAATTGTTTTGCCTATTCGGATTGTCTCATTGACACAAGGAAATTTGGCTAAGTCATGCAACATTAAATCCAACCAGTGAGCTACACAAGGGGTCCAATAAATGTGATTATACTTTTCCATGATCAGCTTCCCTGCACCAACACAATTTGATGCATTATCTGTAATAACATGGACAACATTTTTCTCACCAACCTCTTGAATCGCTTCATTCAAAATTCCAAAAATAAATTCTAATGTCTTCACTCGATCCATTGCATTTATTGTCTTCAAGAAAAGTACCCCTTGAGGACTATAAACAAGCACATTGATCAATGGGCAATGACACAAATCTGACCAACCATCACTCAAAATTGTGCATCCTGTAAGCTTTCAAGACTCTTTACTCTGATCCAACTTACCTGTCACTCTGTCTTTTGTTTTCTTTAGCAAAGTTGTCCTTAAAGCTTCAAATCAGGGAGGCACATAGCCCTTCCGAAAATCAGTGGCCTTTTTAATTACATTTTTAAAATATGGACTCCTCGCCACTTAAAGGGAATTGCACATGCATAAAATAATTCTGCAACAGCATCATCAACTTCTTGTTTCTCAACAGGTTTCCAGAATTGATTTAATGTTTTGGTTCCACCTCTTTTTACTTGGGTAGAACTTGATCCACCAATGGTTGAGATTGAATTAATGGTGTTGAAGGAAGACATGGCAATCTCCCTCTCAATTCGCTGCTTCTTATTTACCCTTTTCTCCTTTTGCATCTTTGAAGTGAAATAGTCTTTCTCCACTGTGGCTTTTTGTTCATCAGAGATCGTAGTGTAGCCTTCAACACCACCTCCACTTCCATTGCTAATACTGAGAAGGTGATCCATTGCTTTAGTTAAAGAGCCAGTGAAATCATGTCCACACAGCTGACATGAAAGATTAATACCATCTTTTCTGACAAAATTCCAAGCTACAATAGTTGATTTTGGGGGTGCCATTGAAATTTGAAGGTTCTGAACCTCTGATTGTTGAAGACTGAGGTGAAGGCTTGAACCCTGAAATGCCTGCAATTTTTTTTAATTTACATTTTAATTAGTTTTATATTTTTTTTGCAGAATGAAATTATGAAAATTTGAAACTATAATTTATAAAAAAATATATATACAGCACAAAATTCAGCGCGAGCCTCTTTAAATACTGATAAATTGTATTTAAGTTTTAACTGATAAAAACTAGTAAATTTTATTGAACTGATAAAAAAAAGTGTATTTAAATTTTTGACTTACCTGGAGGCTGGAACTTGGAAGCTGGAGTCTAGACAGTCAAATGTGCAGCTTGTTGGAGGGTCGAGGCTGCTTGAAAGCTCACTGCTCTCAGGAGTCGGGCTCTATCAAGACTCTAAAGGCTCACTACTCTCAGGCTCTGTCAACTTTTAAGGGCAGAGTGCTAGTATCTTAAGAGCTGAATTACAGTTTTGTTAAGTACAAATTTCCGCCCTGTTGAAGAGGCTGAGATGCAGCCTTGTTGAGTCCAAGTCTCAGGCCTGTTGATGAGGCCAAGTTGCAGGCTCAAATGATATAAATAGGAAGGAGCTCTCCTATTCGATCAATTCAATTCAAAAAAGCAATTCGACTAAGTAAGGATATGAAGATACGAACCTGAGGCAGAAGGTTCATAGCTCATGAAACGAGGAGCAGCGTTAGAATTTTTTTGGGTTCTCGGTTAAGATGCTTAGTAAATGGTTTTGAACAGGATTTAAGATATTTTTGCAGCAAATTCCTTGTTCAGAATTCAGCCCTTCCTGAAACACATTGACATAAGATCAGCTCTCAGCCCTCGTCTAATTGTTTAACAAGACATATTTTAGAGTGATATTCTAAACATAAGGAAAAGACATATTCGGCGCTCTGTTGATAGCTCTCAAAATTTTATTCAGGCCTGTAAGACATACCTCATTGGATCTGAATTTCGGCCTTGTACAGTTCTGAAACACGGCCCTCTTATCCACTGATTTTCAGCCTCTTTGAGCCCTATTGAATCCAAGTTCAGGGACTAATGTTGAGGGCGAGTTCTAATCAGCACTGTCAGCCTTCAGGACGTTGCCACAAGCCACAGCCTGAGATGAGGTTGACCCCTGCTTCAAATCCCTTTGCTCTCTTGACTCAACCCGGTGACTAAGCTAAGACTTGAATTCGAACAACCCGTCGACACTGCCACATGCCATGTTGAAAACGTCGTCGAAAACCCCGCAAACCCATCGAAAACCTTGAAAACCCGTCGTCGGTCGAAAGTTGTAGCCTGTGTATGAGCTCAAGCCTCACGATGTGGACTAGTCAGAGGTCAACGGTCGCTACAAACAATGAAACCTAACTTCTAACCCACGGGCCACCGCAAACAATGAAACCAAAACAAAACCACGGGGCCGGAAAAATTCATGTTTCATTTCTAATTTTTTTTAAAACAGAAAAAATCGAATTTTAACGAATTTAAAAACAAATTTGAACGATTTTTAACGATTTTCAACGATTAAGTTCGCCTTGAAATTCAAATTTGTTTGAAGTTCGAGTTCGCCATTTTGTTCGGCGAACTTGAATGAATAAATTCGAATTCGTTTGAAGTTCGGCGAATTTCGAATTTTTTCGTTCAAATTCGCCAAACCCGATGACTAAGGATACACATACATCATGAATTTTCATGAGTTAAGGAGCCCTAATTGATCTTTGACAGCCTCTCCAAGGGTAGCAACTAGATCAATAGAGATTTATGCTTCAAATTTGCGAAGGAGCCAAAGTTTCGAGGTGTTTAACTTGAGAGGTGCCTCTAGGAACATTCCGTCCAATCCCTCAAAGGTCAACACATGCATTTAATCACATCTTCAAGGTCCCAGAAGAATTTCACATTACATTTAACCCATACAAGGATAAATATAACATACATGCAATTAACCAAAAAAATAACAAGAATAGCATCAAAATTTTGACTTACATGAGAGAGAGAATATATCCATTTATCAACTTCACATTAGAGGCTCCAAAAAAATAGCGAAATCCAAACATCATAGTGCATCAAGAAAAGCTCCAAAAATTCATCCCAGCAAAATGTGTGAAAATCTCATAAGAGATACTAATCCAATCCAAATGATGATGAGAGAATGAATAACCTCTCATCTATTTATACAATCCTAATGAATTCAATTTGCCTAATTTGGCCTAATTGAGTCCCAAATAATAAAATAATGTGCAATAATAACATCCCTTGGTGACAAATCCACCAAGATAGCTCACTAACATAAGAATAAACCTCTCAAGAGGGTAGAATGATCAATAAAGTGAGTCGTCGAACCTTTGAGGAGGCCTGATCAAGTCCTGAGTGTACCATGATGCAAGAATGGGCCTCAAACATAGTGGACAAGGGGTTGGCCTCTTATTTTCCAAGCAAATCCCTGTGGTGCCTCCAAGTGGGCGTGAGGGGCACAACGACAAATAATGGGTCTCCAAATGGATTGATAACGCCTATAGACCATCTATAAGGGCTAGGATGATCACATAACCCTCATCTGGACCACGGTCATCTGCCAAGTGTATGGAGCAAGTGTGAAGTCGACTGGGCATGGTGAACCAAGTGCATTATCCTCATCCAAAAGGTGGAACATGAGCAATCAATAAGTGGTGTTGGGGATCCATGAAGTACTCTACTATGGCAGAGGCCCATGGCTCTCAACACTCACACTACAAGTGTCAATGTGGCCCTCTGGAGGGCCAGAACCATGTATAGGTTGACCAAGCCCCAGATGGAGACCCGTATGCAATCCTGCATAAGATCCAATGCATCCCCTTGCCCTCCAATATAACAAATCAATAGAATAATCAAGTAAAAGAGCTTACAAGTCATGACACCAATGGGGCACTTCATGGTGGCATGCCATTCCATAGTGGGCTTTGGCATGTACAAATGTCTCCAAGCTCAATCAGGGGGTTAATCAAGGACCCTATTAGGTGGTTTCAACCTCTAAAGGGGGTGACATGTCCATGGTACATCTTCCAAGTAGTAGGTGGCAAATGATATAGTAATGGAACGGAGTGGGAATCAGGGGAAACATCCAGACCAAATGTCATGGTACAAGGGTAGCTATAATAAGGGAAACCCACACCTAGGTATATGAGTGTAGGAGGGCAAAAATCGTGGTACATGGTTACCCCGACCTTTGTTTTTCCACCCTTATTCATATGCCTTTTGCCTTTGACTGTTTTTTCTTCATAACTGCTCGGGGCTCTAGGGCATGAGAGCATGATGCGTAATATACAACAATGGATACCCCCTTAAGGTGGGGCAATTCATTGCCCACCAGGGGTTGGGATAATCATGGGTTCCTTAATGATGGAGGGGGCTCATCTAGGGCCCATAGGAGCCAGGGTGATGGCCATGGATAAAGGGTAGAGCTCATGTTCGGCTTTTACCCACATGCTAAATTTGTATGTCTCGGCCATTTTTTGCATTTTGTAGTACATTTCCTGTTGAGTGGCCAAATTATGTTTTTTCTATTCTTTTAACTGCATCAACCTCTCAGGCATCATTCCAGGCCCGACCAAAGGTGTGGAGAACGGGAGTGGGAGGCTAACCCTATGTGGATCCAGTGGGCACATGTGCACCCGGATGGGAAAAGAGATGAATGGGGCTAAAATGAGTTGAAGGGGCGAATGTATGTGGTGTAGAGGAGTGGGACCACGCAACCAACTTCCGGATTTCCCAAGTAGTGCCAACCCTGAAGCTAGGGGCCAGTTAAGGAGATCCCACTGGACTATAATAAAAGGCTAACCACGGAATCGGGCATTGGAGACAAGAGTACAAACCTAGCCCACTCTTTTCGTTGAATCCCCCACCAATCCATGCCCAAAATGCCCATGAAAATTAAGGAAAATTACTCAACTATACCAATGAAAAGTCATACCTTCGGGGTCAGGAGGCCCACCTTCAAACATACGATCATAACAAGTGGGTGAGGGACCATATGGTTGGCTAAGGTGGCAGAGTTAATGGCACATCGAGCTATCTGGTGGTTGGAAGGGGCTGCTGGTTGTCAGTTGAGGACCATCTAGGAGAAAAAAGTTCTCCTATATATACTACCCACAGATGGTGGGTAACATCTAGCTCCAACTGGGACAAGAGCTTTCGGGAAAGCGCGCAAAGCTACTCTAACTGGAGATCATGAGAACACCAACAATCTCTTGGTACCACAGACATGTTACCTGCACATATCAATGATCCAAATCGGATCCACAAAAGATTGTCAAGAACTTTGATTGTATCAAGTTGAACAAATCTTTAATGGAACCCAAAACAGCATCAAAAACCCCCTGAACCAGTGGCCATGGCAACCGGCGCGAAACGACGAGGACCTCGGTCAAAGCGCACTGACCGAGGCCAATGGAGACTGCACAGGAGGTCAAAACAGCCCCTGGGAGCCCCGGATCGAGAAAAGGAGGCGATTTTGATGCGCGATTAACGCTAGGCGAACAGGGCAAAATGGAAAAGCCTTAAGCACTCGGTCACATTGGGAGCCAGCAGACCACAGGCGGAAAAAGGTAAAAAAAAAAAAAGTGCCAATGTACGACAGTGGGACCCACGACCTGGAAACCGGCGGTTTGATTAAGACACCCTTGAACAGTAAGAGGTTTTGGAGAAAGCGGAGCGATCACAATCAGCGATCGACGCGTGGCAGCGGAGGTGAGAGAAAAACCGTCGTGATCGCGCGTTAATAGTCGAGCAAGTCAACCGCACTCGACGTGCGTATGATGTTGGATCTGAAGGAGCCCAGATTGGACGGCTGAGATTGCACCCTATGGAAAGAAGCAGAATCAACAGGAAAATAAGTTGCGATTTAAAAGGATTTGGAATTCGTTTGACCACCACGGTGGAGAAAGAGCGTATCCACGACAGAATCGAAGAAATGAGCCGATGAAGCAAACTGGCACCAGTTAGATGGGGACATGTAGCACTCCCTGAGCGCTCATGCTGAAGTCGAACAGGGAACGCCAAGCACAGATGCAGAAGGCTAATCAATGCAAGCGGGAGAAGAACCGAATAGGCATAGGATCGACTAGTTAAAGCCATGAGCAGAGACAGTCGAAAAAGAGAGGAGAATTAGGAGAAGAATCCAAGCACCCAAGAGAGACAGTGAACAGTTAACCCTGAGAGGAGGACTGAACACAGAGAGCAGTAAAGCCGAGCAGAAGAGACAGAGGGCCGAGCTGACCATAGGCAACATCGAGCACCAGAGAGCTTGAAGATTCAAGCCTTCCCATAGAGGAATCTGTCTGGATTGAGCATCACAGTTGGCTCTTTCCACTGTAGACCAAAGGTCACAGGGCTGGTAGGAAGAAAAAGAGTCTGTGAACTCTAAGTGGCTTGGGGAATCCAAGAACCACCCTGCCACGCAAAATATGCTTCAGGAGAACTCATATTGAGTCCCTGTATTGTAATTTCTCTGCTATAAGACGCAATACAACAAGGCCACCACTGAAGCTAGACCGGAGACGTAGCCCTGGAGAATAGTGTGAATTCCTTATTAAAAATTGTTTGTGTCTTTGTATTGCTTACTGTATTTCTCTGTTGTCTTTCCATTTAAAATGTCTGTGTATTGGCAATCTAATCGATTCGTTGTTCAATAACACAGAACACACACCAGTACATGAGTCTGTAATACCTTTTGTTTAATAAATCTTCAACTGAGGTCACTCATAGGGTGATTATCAGATCAAGTGGTATCAGAGCTTTGAGTTGTAAGGTTAGACAAGCTTGTGTTGGTTTAGCTGTGAATGATCACTAGATCAAAGCTCAAATTAGGAGAAAGAGAGTTGGTGGAAACTAATCCTGAAATTGGGAGAGTCTATTCTCGGAAGACAATGTCAGGAAAAGGTTCTATAGGGCCAAACCCCCAGTTCACAGAAAGTTTCCTAGCTATAAAGTCTATGGTAGAAGAAATGTATAGGGACTTTAGAAAGCACAAGGATGAAGATTCATCAGGTCTAAACAAGAAAAAGAAGAAGATGAATCTCATTCTCATGACCACTCAAAGGGAAAGGGAAAAGAAGAAAGCTTTCCTACACCTCCTAGTAGCCCTGGGCATAATAAGAAAGCATCCTTGATTAAATTGGATGTCAAATTTGATTTGCCTATATATGATGGAGAGCTAAATGCTGAAAATTTGGACAATTGGATTAAACAAATTGATGTGTATTGCAGGGTACAAAACATAGACTCAGACAAGAGTAAAGATTCAGCTGGCAAGCCTACGCCTAGGAGGCACTGCCCTTGGTTTGGTGGGAAGGCAGAATCCAAGCTGATATGAAAAAGCATGGTAAGACCATCTCTGTCTGGAGTGAATTTGTTTCTGCAATCAAAAAGCAGTTCTATCCATTGGCCTACATGCAACAAGCCATGATGAGTTGGCAAACTCTTGGGCAATTGAAAGGGCAAAGTGTGCAAGGGTATACTCAAGAATTCAGAAAGAGAGCACTGACATTGGGCATCTCATTAGACTCACCAGAAACTCTTTTGAAGTACATTGGTGGTCTACATAGCTACATGAGGCATACCATCCTCATGTTTAATCCCACTAGTATAGATGAGGTATCTGTACAAGCTACTCATCTAGAAGCTAGGGGAAAGAATGGGAATCTAGAAGTTGGGGGACCATCCCAACCCACTGTAAGCAAGAGCAAGGAGAAAAGAAAGCAGAAGTGGAAAGCAAGGAAGGCTAACACTGCACAGCAAGGCAAAGCTTCACATACTCACTGTAAAAAGGAGGAGCACGATGATGAGCACTGTTGGATTCTGCATCTAGAGCTGAGACCTAAAAAGTATGAGGGAAAGAAGAAGAAGACTACTACCACTATTCAAAAAGATTTGGGGTCAGCCTCAGGAGATGAAACAATCATTGCAGCCACAGGTATAAAATGTAAGAATTCTGAAGCATCTACTAGCAATTCTGCTCAATATGTTATTGATAAAGAACATGAGAGAAAAAGACATAAGCTTTTGCATATTCGAGTTGTTTCCAAAAATCAAAAGATTGATACTTTGTTTGATAGTGGTTCACATGTAAATCTAATTTCTGAAGCAATTGTAAAGAAATTGGGACTAGCAACTGCACCTCATAAGAAACCATACCCATTAGGATGGTTGAATGATAAAGCGCAACTACAAGTGACTAGACAGTGCAAACTCAAGTTTTCTTTTGGGTCAACATTTGTAGATGAGGTTGAGTTAGATGTAATTCCTTTAGATATATGTGGAATTGTTTTAGGAAGTCCCTACTTGTATGATAGAAAAGCTATTTTCTATAGAGCTAAGAACAAGTATCTACATGTTAAAGATGGAATTGAATACTTTGTCAGGGCTCATAAGCTCAAGAATAACTATACTCTCATCAACTCAGGACAGATGAAAAGAATGATAAATTCATGCAAACAATTCTT
Organism: Pinus taeda; assembly: GCA_000404065.3. Lineage (NCBI taxonomy): Eukaryota > Viridiplantae > Streptophyta > Pinopsida > Pinales > Pinaceae > Pinus > Pinus taeda. Next base: position 26,383 of record APFE030932131.1, on the reverse strand, counting down.
ACTAATGGTTGTAAAGGAAAATAAATCTGATAAAACCAATGTATTTGGGGGCTGTAATGCTGATCAACAAGCTGACATGGAAAAGATTGTTTCAGAGTATGATGTCTTATTTCAAGAACCTAAAGGTCTACCACCCAAAAAGGGAATAGTACATGATATTATTTTGCAGCAAGATGTTCCTTTGCCTAACATTGGGATGTACAGGTTGTCTGCTTTAGATAACGCTGAAATCAAGAAGCAGGTGCAGGAGTTGCTCGAGAAAGGGTTCATCAGGCCTAGCACATCACCATGTGAGTCACCCATCATCTTGGTGAGAAAGAAAGATGTCTCGTGGAGAATGTGCATTGACTACCGAGCACTGAATAAGATAACAATAAAAAAATCGTTATCCCCTTCCTTGCATAGATGATCTTTTAGATCAATTGAAGGACACTGTTTACTTCACCAAGCTGGATTTGAATAGTGGATATCATCAGGTCAGAGTTGCAGAGCAAGATGCATGGAAGACTACTTTCAAAACAAAGCAGGGATTGTATGAATGGCTGGTTATGCCTTTTGGCCTAACTAATGCTCTTGCTACTTTCATGAGATTAATGAATGACGTACTTAGACCTTTTCTTGATGATTTTGTTATTGTGTCTCTGGATGACATTCTGATTTTTAGTAAAACGTGGGAGAAACATTTAAATCATGTTAAGCATACATTAGATGTTTTGATAAGAGAAAAACTTTATGTTAAACTCTCCAAATGTGAATTTGGCAAAACCTTTCTAAATTATTTGGGTCATATAGTAGGGGGAGGTGAATTGAAAATAAATCCCTCTAAAGTGGCAGTCATTGTGAACTGGCTTAAACCCTAGTCTGCTACAGAAGTGAGAAGCTTCTTAGGAGCAACACAATATTGGAGGAAGTTCATTTCAATTTTTTTTTCAATTGCAGCTCCCTTACATGCTTTGACAGGATTGAACAAGGTGTTTCAGTGGGGAGGCAAATAGCAGAAAGCCTTCGACACCTTGAAAGAAAAGATTAGTACAACATTTGTACTAGCACCGCCAGATCTACAAAGACCATTTGAAATCCAAATTGATGCCAGTGACTATGCCATGGGAGCAGTGTTGACACAGCACGGTGAACCCATATGTTATCATTCTGAGACTTTTAATTTTGTAGTAGTTAATTATCCTACCTATGATAAATAATTGTATGTATTAGTTCAAAGTGTGAAAAAGTGAAAACATTACTTAATGGGCAAAGAAACAGTAATACACACTTATCATTAGCCACTTCAATATCTACACTCCCAAACTAAGTTGCAACAATCAAGACATTACAGATGGATGGGTTTTCTACAACAGTTTCATTTAGTCATCAGATATAAAAAGGGCATACATAAAAAGGTTGCAGATATGTTATCTAGACCCATTATAAATGCATCTACCATACTTAAGCATAATTCTATGCTGCATGAAAGCTACATAGAACAATATGCTCAGGATATGGACTTTAAAGATGTATATGCAACTTTGAGCCAAGGCAAAAGAGTAGAAGAATTGGACTATCATGTGAAGCACTGACTCTTATATCATTGTGGGAAACTTTGCATTCCACAAATTGAGAGAGTGAATATAATTAGGGAAGCACACACTTCTCTGATATCAAGTCACTTTGGGGTAAGTAAAACAGTTGCACAGCTGCAAAATTTCTGCTATTGGTTGAAAATGAATGAGACAATTTCTAGATATGTTAAGGGATGTGCTATGTGTGCTAAAAGAAAGCCCAGTAACATAAAACTAGGCTTATACACTCCATTACTAGTTCCTTCTCACCCTTAGGAAAGCATTTCCATGGATTTTGTTGGAGGACTGCCTAAATCTAGGAAAGGTCATGATTATCTGTATGTTGTTGTGGATAGGTTCAACAAAATGTGTATTTTGATACCTTGTAGTAAACAGATTATAGCTGAACAAATTGAAAAATTATTCTTTGAACATGTATGGTTCATTTTGGATTACCCACTTCTATTGTATCTGATCGAGACACTCGATTTGTGGGGAAGTTTTGGTCAAGTCTGTGGGAACTAATCGACACCAAGTTAAAGAAAAGCACAACTTTTCATCCACAAACAGATGGCCAGATAGAAGTAGTTAACAGGGCGGTGATCCAGTTACTGAGAGGATATTGAAGCAAACACCCTAAGCTTTGGGATGAACACTTGTGTTATGTGCAACATGCTTACAATAGAGCCAAACGCTCTTCTACACAGAGATCTCCTTTTGAGACCTGTTTTGGTTTCATACCAAGGTCTCTTTTGGATCTTGTCTTTGGTAAAGATACCATGGTTGATAGACATAGTGATGTGGATAAAGCGACTAGGTTCATTGAACAGATCCAGGAGATCCACCAAGAAGTACAACAACAACTGGAAAAGAGCCAGGCTAAGTACAAGGCTAGGCATGATAAGCATCGGATGGAGCATAGTTTTCAAGTTGGAGACCAAGTCTGGCTGTATATCAGCAAGGACATGATGCAAGGTGAAGGTAAAGAGCTAAAACCTATTAAGTATGGACCCTTCAGGATACTTGAGAAAATTGGTGAAAATGCCTTCCGCCTTGAGCTACCAGCTTACATGCACATCTACTCAGTCGTAAATGTAGACTGTTTGAGGTTGTTTGAACCTTCAATTATTGAGGACCCTGAAGAGCACAGCCAATTACCTTTTGTTGATGACCTGCTACCTGAATATCTTAATGAGTTGCAGGAAGATACAATGTTGGACAGGAAGGTAAGGGCGACGCGCAATGGACAAGTGGAATACCTCAGGATTGGGCTTAAGGGTTTGAAGCCGAGCAGTGCGAAGTGGATTGAGATTGGACAAGTGAGACAACAATTTCTTCACTTAGTCGATGCTTGAAGAAAACCAACTTTTGGTGGTCCAAAAGCTTTTTCAGTGAGAAGGCCGTGATCTGAATCGGATCCACAAAAGACTATCAAGAACCTTGACTATATCGAGTTGAACAAATCCTTGAAAATTCCAAAGCAGTGATCAAAAAACGCCTTGAACCAGTGGAAATGGCTGCCAACGTGGAATGACGAGGACCTCGGTCAAAGTGCATTGACCGAGGCCCATGGAGACTGCGCAGGAAGTCAAAGCAGCCCCTGGGAGCCCCAGATCAGGAAAAGGAGGCGATTTTGATGCGCGATTAGCGCTAATCGTGCATCACTGGGAAAACAAGGCTAAAATGGAAAATCCTTAAGCACTCGGTCGCGTTGGGGGGCCGGAGAACCGCGGGCGGAGAAACAAAAAGCGCTAAAGGACAAAGGCAGGACCCCCGCTTTGGAAAATCGACGGTATCGATCAGGGCGCCCTTGAATGGTAAGAGGTTTTGGAGGAGAGTAGAGCGCTCCCACTCAGCGATTGACGCGTGGCAGCGGAGGTGAGATAAAAATCACCGTGATTGCGCGCTATCGGTCGAGCAAGTCAACCGCGTTTGACATGCGTATGACGTTGGATCTGGAGGAGCCCAGATCGGATGGCTGAGATTGCGCCCGATGGAGGAAGCGGAATCGACAGGGGATTAAGCCGCGTTCTAAAGGGATTTGGAGTCCGTTTGACCACCACGGTGGAGAAAGAACGCATACACGATGTAACGGAAGAAACGAACCGACGAATCATGCTGGCACCAGTTAGATGGAGACACGTGGCCATTTCTCGAGCGTTCATGCTGACACCGAACAGGGAACTCCAAGCGCAGCTGCAGAAGGTGAATCGACGCAGGCGTGAGAGGAACCGAACAGGCATAGGGATCGAATGGCTAAAGCCATGAACATAGACAGTCGAAAAAAAAAGAAGGATTGAGAGGAGTCCGAGCGACGAAGAGAGAGAGTGAACCCCGAGAGGAGGACTGAACACAGAGAATAGTAAAGCCAAGTAGAGGAAACTGAGGGCTGAGCTGACCACAAGCAACATCGAGCACCAGAGAGCTTGAAGATTCAAGCCTTCCCATAGAGGAATCTATCCGGATTGAGCATCACATTTGGCTATTTCCACTGTAGACCGAGGGTCACAGAGCTGGTAGGAAGAACAAGAGTCTGTGTACTCCGAGTGGCTTGGGGAATCCAAGAACCACCCTGCCAAGCAAAACTGCTTCAGGAGAACTCGCATTGAGTCCCTGTATTTGTAATTCTCTGCTTAAAGACACAATAAAGCAAGGCCACCACTGAGAGCTGGATCAGAGATGTAGCGCTCGAGAATAGGGGTGAACTCCTTATTAATTTTTTTTTGTGTCTTTGTGTTGCTTACTGTATTTCTATGCCGTCTCTCCACTTATTTTTTGTGTATTGGCAATCTGATCGATCCGTTGTTTCAATAACACAGAACACACACACCAACACATGAGTCTGTAATACCTTTTGTTTAATAAATCTTCAACAGAGGTCACTCATAGGGTGATTATCAGATCAAGGGGAAACCTCCGATATCCTTTATAGTGTTTTACCCAAATTAATAATAACAATGCAAGGTCTAGACTCATACATAACATGATGCTTCCATAGGTATGGTTGACCTAATAAAACATCACAAACTTCATGAGGATAAACAACACACAATACCTTGTCTGTGAAGGGCTTGATGTTATAGGGAAGGCAACTGATCCAGGTGGATATTAGTGGCCACCCACCAATTCCACTTAGACCCCCACCATTGCTTCTTTCAGTTTTTTCTGTTTCCTTAATTGTAGCACAATTTACAATTTTTAGCAGTTTTTCGGGTCTTAAACTTCCAAAGCCATTTTGAGGCCCTAAATGACATTTTTTTGGAAATATACCTCCAGTGATATTTTGACTAAAATCATATTTTTTGTCGTAGACCTATGAGATATCTTTCCAATAGGCTATCATGCACGTCAAACAGAGATAATATGACCAAGTCGTGACCCCAGGAAGTTGGCTATCCAACTCACCCCAACAAGGCCCATAAACTCTTAGTGATACGTCTCCTTGGGTTAGTGTTTTGGTTGTTTAGGGTTTCCTCTTATTGTTCAATAATAAAAAGGCCCTGTAGCCTCATTGTAAGGTAGTTTAGAGGCATGTAACCACCACATCTCTTCTCAGAGATAAGCTACCATCGCCCTAGCTGGTTTCTTTCCAATTCTGTTTGTAAGCATATTTCAATATTTTACATTAATGAAGTGAAGTATTATTTCCACTTTATCTCTGTGTTTATGGTTATCTCTGTAATTTGTTGTGTTCTTGTTTAAATTCGGATTAGTGGTATCAGAGTGGTCTGCTTTTTTTCTCTATTTTTCTTTTCATGTCCCCAACGAAGTCGAGATATAGGGAGTTAGGGCTTGAACTGGTCGAAATTTTGCAAAATCAGCGTCGCAATTCCCGACGACCTCCCATGGCGAATGAAAAGAAAGATGAGGGGGCAGGAGATCCTATCATAATCTTGCTTGAGGAAGCCCTCGAGCGATAAAGAACGCGATGAACGACAACTTTGCCCAGATCTTTCAGGGACTACCCAGGGGCGACGCATCGACTTCCAAGGACGAGATCTTCATGTGAGCCAGCAGTGTCACCTTCCATACAACATCAAGCCCTTCACGGATGAGGTATTGTGTGACATTGTTCCCCTTGAAGTTTTTGATGTATTATTAGGACAACCATACTTGTGGAAGCGACATGCTATGTATGAATCAAGGCCCTGTGCTGTTATTGTTACTTTGGGAAATAAGTTGTACAAGATACCGAAAGTAGCACCGCCTACCGTCATCTCTTTGGTTAGTGCAAAACAATGCAGTAAGCTCATTTCCAAAACTAGGAAATTTGTTTTACTGATCATACGCCCTTAAGGAAAGAAGAACACGGTGGCCACAACCTCCAGACAAGGCCCCTCCACACGATAACTACAGATGGACAAGGTTGTGGAGGAGTACCAGGACATCTTCAGCTCCCTCGCAGGGGTTCCTCTGCACTGTCAGGTCAAGCACTCCATCGATCTGATCCTAGGTGCGCCGCTGCCCAATGGACCAATCTATCGATGCTCCATTCTGGAGAAAGATGAAATCAAAAGGCAGATTGAGGAGCTGCTGCAGAAAGGTCACATCCATCTGAGTTCATCGCCCTGTGGAAGCCCGATCGTGTTGGTACAGAAGAAGGATGGGACATGGAGACTCTGTATTGACTATCAGGTGCTGAACAAGATCACTGTCCGTAATAGGTACCTAATCCCATGAATTGATGACCTCATGGACCAACTGAAGGCAGAAAAGTATTTCAGCAAGATCAATTTGAAGTCAGGATATCACCAGGTACCAATCGAACCCTCCAATGTGTGCAAGATTGCCTTCAAATCCAAGGAGCACCTTTTCGAATGGTTGGTTATGCCTTTTTGATTGACGAATTCTCCTACAACCTTCATGAGGCTAATGGATGACATCTTGCAGCCATTCATCAACTCATTTATAGTGGTATACTTGGATGACATCCTGATCTTCAGCCAAAGTTGGGAAAATCACCTCCACCACATCCGAGAGGTTCTCCAAACACTGCGACAACACAGGTTATGTGCCAATTTGGATAAATGCACTTTTGACATGACCTAGGTTCAGTATCTTAGATACATTATTAATGAATAGGGGGTGCATGTGGATCCATCCAAGATCCAAGTCATTCGGGATTAGCCATCTCCAACCACTCTGACAGAGCTTCGCAGCTTTCTAGGTCTTGCCAACTTCTACTGCAAGTTCGTGTTGGGATTTTCTCATATCACTTGGCCCTTGAGTCAAGTCACCAAGGGAGGAGCGAAAGAAAAATTCTTTTGGCTTGAATCTCAAAAAAAGGCATTCACAGAGTTGAAATATCGCCTTTTCTCAACACCAATGCTCGCATTACCAGACTTGCAACAATCATTTGAGTTCGAAACAGATGCCTCTGACTATGCTATTGGGGCAGTCCTTACTCAACACAGGCATCCAGTGACATATCACAGTGAGACACTTCTAGAAACAGTACGGAAGTATCCCACTTATGACAAAGAGATGTATTCCACTATATAGGCCTACCGACAATGGAAGCATTACATTTTGGGGAAGGAAACGATCATACACACAGACCATCGACCCCTGCAGTTCATACATACCCAAGGGAAATCGCAGAATGATTGCCATCAGAAGTGGTCCACATACCTGTAACAGTTCCATTTGAATATCAAGTATAAGAAGGGAAACACCAATAATGTTGCAGATTGCCTTAGTCGACCATCGATCATGGCGTTAACCACTGTGATCAACTCTTGTGGGCACGAGACTTTTGATTAGATGCTTCTTTACAAAAGTGACCCAGAACTCGGCCACACATACTAGGCACTCTTGGAGGGTTAGCATGTTCCAGATTTTCACCTCCAGGATGCCTTGTTATGCTACCTGGGTCACCTTTGTGTTCCTTCAAGCGAGCATGCCAAGATGATTTGGGAAGCACACGATAGTCGGGTTGCTGGGCATTTCGGGGTCGAGAAAATGGTGGCAGTACTACAGAAGTATTTCTATTGGCCGAATCTTCGACAAGATGTCGGGAAGTACATTAGATCATGCACTACCTGAGCCATTGCCAAACCAACCATCAAGAAGAAAGGACTTTATAGCCCGCTTCCTACCCCTAGTCGACCTTGGGAATCCATCTCCATGGATTACATGTCAGGCCTTCCTTCCACTAAGCATGGAAATGGCTGTGTTTTTGTGGTCGTCAACAGGTTCTCGAAGATGGCCATTATGGCGACCTACAAGAAGAATATCATAGCAGAAGCCACTGCTAAACTCTTCTTTGAACGAGTGTGGGTACACTTTGGGATCCCATAGTCTATCATCTCAAATTAGGACAATAGGTTTCTAAGTACATTTTGGTCCAGTCTTTGGTCGATGCTGGACACCAAACTCACTAAGTCCACAACCTTCCATCCTTAAACTGATGGCCAGACAAAGGTTGTCAACATGATGATCGTACACATTTTGTGCATGTACAACTCAAATCATCCACGCACATGGGACGAGAGCCTCCCCTATGTTCAGAACAACTACAACCGGGCTCTCAACAGCTCGATTAGCCACAACCCATTTCACGTGGGCTTGGGATTCCAGATTCGGCTCATGTCTAGTCCGAAACAAAAAATGCAAACAACTTCATTGAGCACATCCAACATATTCGCCAACAGGTCCATGACATTATGGAGAAATCAAATGCCAAGTACAAGCAACGACATGATCAACATCGGGTACCACGTAAGTCTCCCGTGGGCGATAAAGTCTGGTTGCGTTTGCAAAAGGAACGCCTTACCGGAGCCTATCGGAAACTCATACCGCTCTGATATGGTCCTTACACCATTACCAAGGCTGTGGGAGACAATGCATTTGAGCTCAGAATTCCCCCATTCCTTGGCCTGCACCCAGTGTTCAATGTGGACTGCCTTCGACTATACTTTCCACCATTACTAGACACATCCGACATTGCAAAACAACTCACACCCACAAAGTTAAATCCAGATTGCATGGAACAAGCTGCAACTGATCGGATCATGGACACACACATCAAGCACACTCGCTAGCAGAATATCCAACTGTATCGAGTTGTCAAAATAGACCAACTCCTTCACTAGGGCAAGTGGTTCACGAGGGGCCAAGTTCAGCAGAAGTTCCCTCATCTCATGGAGGAACTCAACGTAATGAGGAACATTGCTTCCTAAGGGGGGAGGAATGATCTAGGTGGATATTGGTGGCCACCTGCCAGTTCCACTTGGGCTCCCACCATTGCTTTTTTATTTTATTTTTTTTTTTACAGTTTCCTTAATTGTAGCACAATTTACTATTTTTAGCAGTTTGTCAGGTCCTAAACTTCTGGAGCCGTTTTGAGGCCCTAAACGACATTTTTTTGGAAATCTTTCGCCAATAATTTGTTGTTTAAAATCGTCTTTTCTGTCGTAGTCCTAGGAGAGATCTTTCCAACGGGCTATCATGCGCGTAAAATGGAGATAATATGACCAAGTCGCGACCCCGGGAAGTTGGCTGTTCAACTCACCCCAATGGGGCCCATAAGCTCTTGGTGTCACATCTCCTCGGGTTAGGGTTTTGGTTGTTTAGGGTTTCCTCTTATTGTTCAATAATAAAAAGGCCATGGAGCCTCATTGTAAGGTAGTTCAGAGCCATGTAGCCGCTACATCTCTTCTCAGAGATAAGCTACCATCGCCCTAGTTAGTTTATTTCCATTTCTGTTTGTAAGCATATTTCTGTATTTTACATTAATGAAATCCGGATCAACAACACTACTAGCTTACCTAGAGATGTCATCCTTGGTGGAGCCATCCAATGGTGTATGGTTGTAGGTGTGGTGTGGTTGGGAGACCCAACTACTTAATTACCTCTACTAATATGAGTTTCTTTTGGATCCCGTAGTCAAAAATGAATTGTAGCAGAGAACCCTTCACCCACACATGTGAGTGGAAAAGATGCTCCCCCTCCTCTGGATCTCTGAGCTTGCATTAGGGGAATTTTGAGGTCTAAAATGGGACTCATAAGAAAAAATTACAACCAAAATAACCCTTATAAGAACCAATGGGGGATGATTCACCATATTTGGAGTAAAAAAGTAAAAATATTAAAAAATAATAAAATAATAAAACTACATTTTCAACTATCTCCCAAAGATTTCACTCAATTTTTGAGCAGGAATACTCATTCGATGCAAAATTTAATTCCTCATCCAAGGACTACCCATGTTACATACTTTCAATGGACCCTTCTATAAGAAAAACGAGAAATACATGAAAAAATATGATTACAATCACATTTTTCACTTATTTCTCATTTTTCATGTAGCATGGTCCATCTAAAGTATGCAACATGGGTACTCCTTGGATGAGAAATCAAATTCTACATCCAACGAGTGTTTTTTCCTCAAATTTGAGTAAACCTGTAAGGAGATAAGTTGAAAATATGAGTTGAAAAAATAGATTTTCCTTTTTTCCCTCTAAAATTTGATGATGTAATCTAATCTTATTTTATTATTTCAACTATTGTTTTATAATTTCTTTAGGAAGCCCATTTTAGACCTCAAAAATCCCCTAATGATATTTTGGACCTTGGTGGTGGAAACTGTGGCATAGTTATTGCATCAATAATTTTCTTCCTCTTGTCGTTCCCCTTTTTAGGGTATGGCTTAGAGTTGAAACATGCATTTGACTCTAAATATTTTATCTCAGCCACTAGTGAATGCTTAGTGCGACACTCATTTATGTTGTGGGTGGGGCTCTTCTAAAACTCACACCACTTTCTTGTGTCCTTTTTCATCGTCGTGGTGTTATTATTTGTTTATGGCTTCGATGGGATGTCTTGAGTCACTCCACCTTGGTTTTGTCCTTCGTTATGTAGTTTGGAAGTGCCTTTTCGCTACTTTGGGTTTGCAGATGCAAAGTGTCACTTCTTCTGTTTAAATTTATTCTTAATCTTGACAACATATCTGTACACTACACCAAGCGAGGAGATGTCCATAAGCTCCATTTTTTCCTGGATGCATTTGTACATACATCCACATTACTTGGGCAATATAAGTTGCTCATAATCCTTAATACCCAACTTCGAACATATGAAAAATATTTGTGAACTCTGGCACGTCTTGGTTCCTTTCTTACTATAGTGTGGTCCATTTTATGTACTCATCTTCATAGCTCACGACAGGGTGATATTGTTCCTTGACGACATCTCAGAAAAAATTCCAAGAGGGTGTGACTAAAAGTAGTGAGGGTTCCTCTTATCCCTCTTTTGACAATAAGTTTCCCCCCAATCCTTGACACGGGGGACGGATTTGAGGAGTGCAAAAGTAATATGTTCCCTATTGGAAACATTATGGACCGAAAAAAATCCTTCCAGTAGATTTAACCATCTATCTAAAGCCTATTCATCTATTTGGCCTTCAAATATAGGAATTTCAAAGTTAAATTGTACCTTAAAGGGGCCAATGCCTCCAAAGTTGTTTGTTGGATGAAGATACTTCACCCATTGATACCTGTTGAAGGACCTAGGAAAAATTATCCATCATCTCATTCCTTGGTCGCTTGAGGGTCTCTTGGAGGAACAATTTGAAAGGATATCCTAATCCCTTGTATTTATTTTCTTTCACCATGGGAGGTCTTCGGGGTCAGTGAGGCCGGTCTTGCAATGATTCAACTAGTTGAAGTCTCAACTCCTTGCACCCTTACCTCGTTGGGGGACATGCACAAAAAATAAAGAAAAAAAAGACCACTTTGATACCATTGATCCAAATTTATGAAGGAATGAAATGAAATACATATTTAAAAAAACAAAAAAACACAAAGATACAAAAAAATAAAGCTTCAATTAATAGATAGAAACTACTAAAAGCTCTTTAAATGTAAAAAGGAAGGAAATTAGCTTGGGTGATGGTAGCTTATCTCTAAGAAGAGATGTGATGGATACATGCCTTTTGAACTAAGTTACAAATATGATCTCAATCCGTTTTATCATCAATAAATAATGAAAAACCCTAAACATCCAAAAGATAACTCTAGGAGATGAATAGTCAAAGCTGTGGGCCCCTTTGGGGTTAATTGGAACATCAACTTCCTAGGGTCATAACTTTGGCATACAATCTCCATTTGACACAAACTACATCCCATTAGAATGTTCTATTCGAGGACAACAAATTTTGACTACAAACATCATGTGATAGGCCTCACATTTTCCTATTACTCCAAAAAATGCCATTTAGGGCATCAAAATAGCTTTGAAAGTCCAAGACCTAAAAAATTGCTGGAAATAGAAAACTATGCTGGAAATTATGAAATTGAAAGGAAACAACATTGGGGGTCTGAGTGGAATAGGCGGGTGGCCATTAATATCCACTCGGATCAGATCATCTATGCATGTATTTTTATTGCTACTAAGAGATTTTGAGTTAAAAAATAGGCCTTAAACAAAAAATGTGATCGCCACATAAAATTTAAAAGAACTAATAGGATTCAAGGTGATTATGTCAACCATAAGGGTGAATACTTTTGGAGGAAAGGAATGAAAAAAATTATTTTCCAAATAGTATTTAAGAATTATTTTAATATATATTAATCAACTTTTAAGTATAGGCACTTGTTGGATGTAGAATTAAATTCCACATCCAAATCAGCCACTCTATGTACTTTTGGTAAACCCTTAGTTAGATAAATTGGAAATAGATAGAAAAATGTGTTTGTCAGAAGTACCCACCTTATGTACTTTCGATATACCTACACTATATTTCTTTCAATGAACACATTATTTTTGTGTATTATCAATTTTTTTCTCTGTGGGTCTATAGAGAACATACCTTTTGGAGGTGGAATTTAATTCCACATCCAATGAACAGGTACACTTGAAATTTAAGTAAACATATAAGGAGATAAGTTGAAAATACAATTAAAAATCTAGCTTTATTTCTTTCCTTTTGAAAATTCATCTCTTTTTTATTATTTTCTCTAGGAGACCCATTTTAGACTAAAATTTCTATAATGTTTTGTAGAAATAAGTGGATCTAGATTCCACTTATTGATATTCTATTGTAATAGGTTCAACTAGAAAATTTATATAAAGACGCATACTTTTAATTATGATTCAAGGTTGGACTAATTGTAGGTGCCCTTTAATCCTCGTTGAAGACCATTTGGGAGAATGAAGTTAAGGGATTATTTTATGTGTGGTTTTTTCATCTTTCTCTTATATTTTCTTAGGTAATATTAACCACTAGAAATATATAATGTAAATCCACTAACTTCAAGCTTTAAGAAGAGTGGCTTTGTTCCTAAAAATACAATAAGGTTGAGGTGAAACTCTATATTTGTCTTACACTAATTATTATTCCAAATTGAAGGAAATTTCCACTATAATATCACATTAAGGGTTGTTCACTCTCCTTTGAGGGCTACCTAGGAAGATTCACAAGTTTAAGTGTGTCAAGTCTTGGCCCTCTTGAGATTTTGATGGAATTGAACAAGGATTCCCTCTTGTTTTTATTTTATGTTATTGTCTCATATGTGTTTTTTCTTTATGTTATAGTCTCATATGTGCTTTCTCTTTATCTACGCATGGTTTGTTATGAAACCAGCTCAAGAAAAGATAGAAAAGATAGATCAACGACTTAGAATTCAGCCTCTTCGAGGGGGCAACCTCCTTTACATTACATAAATGAACAATTCTTGGATGATACAAATGAAAAGACCTCCTTTCTCTATATAGGAGCCTAAGGGGTCATAACATAACTAGAGCCGACATAACAATAATAATGTAAGGGCACAATAATAAAAATAGTGGGCTTCTATGGGGGACAATAGTAACAATATGGGCACTACATGGGTACATCAATATAATAAGTGGGTTGTACTAATAACAATAAGGGGTTACACTAGTAGTATAGGGGTCTAACATGCCCCTCTCCTTCAGAAAGCGTTGTCCTCAACGCTTGAGTAGTTCTTGATGCTTCCGTGTAAAATTCTTGTCCTCCCATGTGGAATCTTCAGCTGGTAAGTTCTTCCACTTGATGAGATACTCTGAAATTGATCGATTTCTTAGCTGTCGGGTTCTTGTTTCTGTGACTGCTCCAGGTTCCAATATGATTTTTCCTTCCTCTTCAATTTCTGGCAATATTGTTTGAATTAGGATCTTTTGCAACTTTTGAATAAGTGGTCATACTTCTTTGTCCTTCTTCCATTCATCCCTTGCTTCGTTTATCCAATTTGGTTGGATAATAGAAATAGCACAAAACAATGCTTCCACATCCTCATCTTGAAGAGTCTTCCCATTCGGTAAGGTCGCCATTTTTTAAGTGCATGTAGTATTGCCAACATTTCCTTCTCATAAATAGCTTGCTTGAGATGTAGCAGTAAAAATACCCAATCACCTACATCAAAACATTTTCACTACGATGTTGATCTACCTGTTGTTTCGTTTGATTTTGCACCGAAGTGGTGTTATCCTTTAAAAGTTGGAGAACTTGTTGTTGATGATCGACATGATCTTTCACTGCTTGAACCTTTTCCTTCTTGATATGTCCTTCTATCTCTAGAGTTTGAGGAGTGGTAATTTCTTCCAATCCTTTACAAGATATGGTCAGATTAATTTCTTCTATCTTTGGGGTTGGATCCTGGTGTATATCCTCTTCTTTCGATGTTTCTTGATCCTTTTCTTCCTCCTCTTCATACTCTATGTAAAATAATTTCTTCTCAACACACTTATGACCTTTAGTGCATTTTCTATCGCAATTGTAACAAAGCCCTTTTTCTCTTTTTTCTTCCAATTGTTGTGGTGTAACCCTTGTAGGTTGTAGAAGGCTAGGATAAACAACACTTCCATCTTCATAGTTGTGAGGGGTAGAATTCATTGTTGCCATAATTTTACTTTCTAGTATGTCACAAAGCCCTTTTACTCTTTCCAATTGTTGTGCTGTTGCTCTAAAGAAGCTGTTGCTCTTTGTATCCTCATAATGTGCTATCATTTCCTCCGTGAAAATTGATCACGTAACAAGTTTTTTACGAGAACAAAGCCCTTTATACCATAAAAATTGATCTAGTTCTAAATATGAAGATGCAATACATACCTTTTGTAACACTGGTACACCATGTAGATCAAAATATTGCTCCATCTGACGTATCCATTTTACCAGATCCTTGCCATCAAACTTCCTCATCTTGCTTTTTCTTGATTTTAGGAGCACGATCCTGAAATGACTGTAACTATGTATTTTCAGATCTTTAAGTTCTGAAATTGTGACCTGAAGTAGTCCTCTGTGTCCTCTTTCTAATGCCACCAGTCTAACCCCAATTGGATTCTCCAATGAAGAGTTATGCCAAATCTCCCACAGTGACCTGATTATACACTAATTCAGTAGAGAAAACTTGTACGACGTGCCACGTGTCACTGTTTCAACATTTGACTCTAAAAAATATATAAATTAAAACTAAAGTCCGTCCTCTTTCTGTAACTTCTTACGAAATTTCAATCCGATGCTCAGAAAGAAATTTATGACGATTTTCCCCAGGTCACCTGTTTTGAGTGTAATTCAGGAGTCTACAAAAAGGCCAACTTCCCCAGATCATATCTCTGAAAATATCCCGCGAAACGCTCTGAAATTTGGACCCAAAGTTCAGCGCCAAGTCTTCTCAAATGGGTTTTTTTTGCGACTTCTGAAACGTCACAGAAAAAAACGTTATAGCGAAAATGCCACGATGACTTGTTGGAGCAGCGAAACCCTAGAATCCAAAGCTCTGATACCAAATGTTATGAAACCAGCTCAAGAAAAGATAGAAAAGATAGATCAACGCCTTAGAATTCAGCCTCTTCGAGGGGGCAACCTCCTTTACATTACATAAATGAACAATTCTTGGATGATACAAATGAAAATACCTCCTTTCTATATATAGGAGTCTAAGGGGTCATAATGTAATCAGAGCCAACATAAAATAATAATGTAAGGGCACAATAATAACAATAGTGGGCTTCTATGGGGAACAATAGTGACAATATGGGCATTACATGGGTACATCAATATAATAAGGGGGTTGTACTAATAACAATAAGGGGTTACACTAGTAGTATAGGGGCCTAACAAGATATTTTTGGTGGAAGACATCAGGAAGAAGTGAGAACATACGAACGTTAGCCGTCAGATCTCGGGCAGACAGATCCGACGGTTATCAGGGAAAAGGGTACACGGTAGATAACGAGCGAGGGACGTGCGAAAGGATGGTAAGTGTTATTCCCCGCACTGCTTTTTGGAGGTGGGTGGTAAACGTACATGGGCTTGCGATTCCATTTGTTGCGCAACACATGGTGGAAGTGACAAGGGAAACACCGCTTTCCCCGCGGGTTAATGCGCGGGCAATTCACGGGATTGGGAGGAGCGACTGTCATTCGATCACGGGGGAAGATGATCAGATGGTGGGGGACAACTGGGTGAATTATGTGTGGCGTGGGACTATCAGATCGTGGTGCAGCAAATCAACGGTCGCGATGACGGGTTACAGAGGTGCAAGGGTACATGATCATGATTGTATGGGGCTTTAGGTCTTAGCGAGCGGGGACCAGAGCAAAGGCTTTTATATGATTTTTAAACTAATAAGCATACGTAGAGGAGATAATATGGGAATGGACGAGGAAATGGATAGAAATGAGGACATCCAATGTAGGCCTCCTTGAATAGAACTAAGGACCGATTTCACGTCTTCTCCTCGGGCATTAGCAACCTATAGTAGAGCTAACATTGACCTTGATGATATGATGTCAAGGGGATGATTTTTTGACATAAATTTATTTCACTTATACTCTAGTGCTTAGTGATGCTTGAAGACATTGATGTTGAAAAATATTTATGCTACATTATCCTATCTTACTTCATGATGATGATGTTCATGTTGCAAGATCCTATATGTTATATAATGAGTGTTGATGATTATCATGGTCTTGCGACCTCACTATTGAGGTGTTTGGTTTTGGTTATAAATATCATATATATCTCTTGATCTAAAGGTCATGTAATGATCCATGATGTAATAATTTTAATATTCAATCATGTTTGGACTATTGGGGTCAAGTCAATTATGTATGTAGTCCCATTATTTTGGGTATTTGATGTAATATTGGGTTAAAACCCCATTGTATTGGGTGATTGATGTACGAATGAGTCCTTGATGATAGGAAAAGCCATATTTGGTTGACTCATAGAGTCATGTACTTCTTTGTATATCTTCCAGAAGATTCAGTGTATGCTCAAGGGGAGCATGGTCAATATACAATGTTCATATTTAGCAGATAAAATCTACAATGCTCATCTCTGCAAAGGGAGAGAGAAGTCTTCATTCAACATTGGTATGCCCTTTTCCCTTGATGTCAAAGGGGGAAAGTATCTTGGAGTTTGGAGCAGAATGCTTGGAGTGAATTTTGGTGTGCTTACAAATGTATTTGTAGGTATTTACAAGTACGGTGACCAAACACCAAAGTGGTTGCCATCAAGTCCAAAGGGGGAGATTGTTGACATTATGACTAAAGTGTTGTCCTTGATGGAAACCTACTTGATAGAGATGTCAAAATCATGGTTATACAGATTCCACGGGTAATATGAACAAAATAATATCAGTTTAGATACAATGGAATGGTAAAGATAAAATGTGAGAAAGTATATGTGAGTCCTATGAATAAATATCGTGTACATACACAAGCATGGTGAATCAAAGTCGTGTACATATTCCACACCATGGTAATTGGAATACTAGGGGTATTTACCATGGTATTGGCCCATAGTATTAAGCGTGATAATGAATATTTGATCTCATCAAAGAATACCATTGACATTACTAAGGGATTGGCCTAAGGTATTGGCTAAGGCCTAAGCTATATAATGAGATGGAGATCAAAGTGTTAGGGTGTGAAAGTGATGGTTTATTAATGAATGATTTGATCTGAAACAAGTGTGCATCAAGGATCATGGAGGAGGTTCAGATTTGATAAATTTGAAAGTATAGTAGCGACTAATGAATATGTTTTCTTGATATTTTATGGTTATGACTAACAATGATGTATTTGTGGAGGTAATGATACTTTGACATGAATGTGTGACAGTAAAGTTCTCAGAGTGTATGTTATGGTTGCAGCGATGGAATGATTCAGTGATTACAAATCTATACGCGGGTTTTTCTCTAAGAAGTCACGTACATACATGGATCTACTTCTAAGTAGTCACATATACATTCTACGAAAGTTAAAATCTATAGAAAAGTGTCAAAGTATAAGAAGTGCGTACATATGCAGATGTTCTTTGAAATAGTCACGTATACATGCTAAGGTTTGCAACACGAGTTGATGATGATGATTGATTTGTTCTATTATGTTTTATGTTGTTTTTTGATGAAGTCTCCCTTATGATGATCTGTGTTTGACAATACTATTTGGGTTGAACTGATTATGGTATGGAATGTTGTCTATTGTTGATACTACTGTGTGGTGATCTGTATTTGGTTCAGTAAGATGTGAAAGTTTCAGTATGTGATTCAGTGTGACAATGATTTAGACTCCATTGTTTACTATTTTGAGATCTATACATAGGTCCTCTTAAGGAGAAGTGCGTACATATGCGGGTATGATTAAGAACAATAACATATACCTTCTGAGATACGATTGACCAAGCTTTGCAGTGACATGATCTAATTTTTGTGATGAACATAGTATGGTTTGGTATACTTGTGAATGGATGTGAACTGATGTGATTTTTTATGAATTGGTTTGATCTAGTTGCATTAGTTGATTAATATCCAGTGATTGTTTTGATGATTCAGATGGTTCAGTGATTGAGTGATTTGATATAGTGATTGGTTTCAGAATTGTTACTTGATATTGGGCTTAAATGATGTAAGTGGGTCCATTTTGAAAATATGACGAAAGGTGGCCTATAGGTTTGATGTTGTGAGTCAGGTGGATCCGGTACGAAATATTATGAAACATAGTTCACATAGGTGCTGAGGGTTGGAACCTTCAGTTAGGGAGTCGAAGCTTTCTTCCAATGGTAGCTAGTAAATCTGATCAGGGGATTGGAGCTCCCTTCTAGTGGGTGCTGGTAAATGAGATCAGGGGGTTAGATCTCTTTTCAAGTTGATGATGGAGAATGAGAGAAGGTTATAGCCTTCTGCAGGTGGGTGCCTTTGTACTAGTATGAGTATGCGCCAATATAAGCTTGTAAGACATTTTTATTTGTAATAAAATAAGAATACATAGATGAAGACAACGGGGTTTTCTCCCACATTGGGCTTCCACCTAAAAAATCCTAATATCCTCATGTGTGATGGTTTATTCTATTATTAATGCCCATGGTTACTGTTTAATTATTTTTTAATGAAGTAATGATGCACTAGTTCAAGTAAAACAAATGATGAAATAATGAAAAGTTAGTTAACTGGATATATGCTATTTGTCTTCATCACGGTAACGTACATACATTGGTTTACTTAATGAGAATAGCGTATAGAAATCTGAATAAGAAATTGAAATGTTTAAGTGAGTTTTAAAATATGGATTCACCCCCCCACCCTCTCATTATTTTTCCCAACAATAACAAGGAAGAAAAATCCACCTATTTGAGGTAGATATAAGAGTTTTAAATAGAAAATAAGACACAATAATACTGATTTGAAGATAAATCATAATTAGGCAAAAATACATGCAAGAAAATTGGATAAATTGCAGGAGAAACAATGTTAAAACCCTTAGTTGGAGGCTTCAATGCTCTATCACAGAAGAAACCAAGCACTAAAAGGGTAATAATACTCTATCTTAGAACAAACTAGTTCTTTGTTAGGGTGAATAACACTCTGATTAGTACTATAGAGGAAAGTTGATAGATTTAAGCCCAAATATGCAGTGTTTAGGCACATGGGATTTAGATACAATTTGTTCTATGACTCTTAAACATTATAGAAGAGTGATAAAAGTAACAATTTTTGTTAAACACTAAGACAAAGAAAGCGAAAAAAGACTCATTGGACATATGCAATGGATTCACCAACTTTGTTTATGGAGTTTTTTCCTCCAAGAGTAAGTTAATTTATACCAATAATCCTACATAGGGCTTGTCCATACAGTAGGGTTTACAATTATTCCATACCAAACACATGCATATGCACATAAGGAAATAGGAAGGGGAAGGAACATGATGCACCTTCTATCCAGAGAAGGAGATGTTTGTAGCAGCTAACTTGAAATACCTTTAGAGATATTTTCTCCTAGTCAACCTACATTAAATACCTGCACACAATCAACAATATACCAGATCCAAATCCATGTAATACCCACTAGCAATAGTACATAAATGAAATCAAATATATTAGCATTTATCCAACAAAAATAAATCAATTTAGTGGGGGAAAGAATCAAATTTTTATATTATACCATAGTTAAGATTGTTACCGGGAATAGTGTCCACTCGGAGCTGCTATTCCCACTAAGACTGGTAGCTATCTTAGAAACAAACAAGTAACGACTACTTTCGCTTTCCTTTATGAAAAATAGATAAGAGTGGAACAAAGGACACCAACCTTAGTCTTGCGCTTGGTTCCTTGCTTGATTCCTCTCCTTCCTGATAGATATTGGTCGATTCTTCTTCGTTTTCCCAGCTTCAAAGAGCATCTGTGGAATCAAAGCAGCATAATACTATCTGTTAGATAGGTAAATCCCCTCTACGGATAGAGGCGATCCCTACTAGCCCAACAGGGGTCTAGCAACAATCAAACAATGCTACACCACAGGTTCCTAGTTGTAATTAACAAGTGGGTGGGAATAACCTACTTGGATTCCAACACTTGTTTGTCGAAGAGATACTCCTCTCGCTCCTTCACTCCAACCGATCACAATTCTCCGCTATCCTCGCGGACGAACACCTGCACAAGCGAAAGAGAGCAAACAAAAGCGTAAAATCTACTAACAACAACTATGTATCGGTCAGGAAAGATACAATTTGCATTAACCATTCATTGAACAAATGTAAATGGAACCATAAGAGTAGTCATCTATCTTTATTAACAAAAAGTAGAGTAAGGTACAACCGATGTCCTGACGCTGAGTCCTTCCCTAGAGGGTCCAGCCAGCATATCTTCCAAGCATTCACCTTTGGAGCAAATCTCCCAAGTCAAAAGGTCTCTCTCTCACATACAAGGCAACAAGCTCATGACCTTCCTCAAGCTCAAAGCAATCCTCACACAACACACCAAATGTCTACAAAGAGCAACACTAAAATGCACAAAGAATTCCTCAATCAAAGTCTATATGTTCCAAACTAGCTGCTCATGGGCCATGGAGGAGGCTTATAAAGAGAAGGAGTCCCCATGAATAGGTAAGGGATGAGCTTTCCTCTAAGATAAGTGGATGGTCAGTCGAACAGCCATGCCAGAGAAAGGATAGCGACCTCAACAATGCTAACAACCAAGCCTGGAGGGATCTGGAAGGTTGGTTGTTAGAACAAATTCGCCCAAACAGGATCAGCGCGGGTGAGACACTGGGCTGCCGCGCTGACATCGCAGATCAACTATAGAGGAGGTCCGGTCAGCGCGAAAAGGACAAACGGAGGGTGCGTTGTTCGTTAAAATGGGACCAGCGCGGAAAAGACATGTGCTTCCGCGCTGGCAGCGCATCAGATACATTGGCCTCCGCCTGTCAGCGTGGTTATTTGATTAACAGACGCGATGATCCATTTAACTTAGGCAAAGAGGGTTTTTTAGCCTTTTTTGAGGAGCATGAGTATAGGTGAATGTGGTTTATAGCACAATAGGGAGACTGACATGATGGCAGTGACATTTTACTGTGTAACAGATGCCCTCTAAAGCATGAAGCCCGAGAGAGTGGGAGGGGTGAAATGCTTTACAAGACTGCTGGGCTGGAACACCACTGGAGAGAACCTGCAGGCGGATACAATTGATATTTCAATTACATGTAGTCTAGGCATGGGCGCAGCCATCCAAAAGACGTATGGGAACAAGGTCTATGGCGTGGACGCAGCCACCCAGCTGAGAAGACCATAATGATAAGAGGCATGGTCGCAGCCATCCTTAAGAGGACTCAGGTATGGTCGCAGCCATCCATCGATGAGTCATGTAATGATGTTCCACAAAATCGCAACCTGGTCCACAATGGACTAGAACCAGGGTCTTGCGCTCCATCCGAATCCGAACAAAGCACAAGTTCAAACATGTGAATATACGTGTCGAAGTCGAACATGCTTGAACATCGTCTGATTACCAGCCAATGATGCAAGCTGTTAACAGACGCGAGAGGGGCCACCAATAATGACAATGGTCCTCAAGGTACTGTAGGTACAATCCACGGCATGTGAATGAATGAGCCGATGTCGAACACCCGCGGAATCATTCGATCGGAGGCCAATGATGAAAACCTCGCGTCGAACACGAAGGACCTGCCATTGAGGCATGCAGGGCCCAAGGTACCTGAAGGGAGTCTCTAGGTCACTCCTGGATAATGAGCTGAAGTCGACAGGAAGTGATCTTTATCGAAGGTGGGCCATAATGTTTCCCACATCATCAACGCGAGATGGGCAGAGACAAGTTTTGTTTTGCGTGAAATATCAGAGGGAGGTTATA
Source organism: Pinus taeda (assembly GCA_000404065.3). Taxonomy (NCBI): domain Eukaryota; kingdom Viridiplantae; phylum Streptophyta; class Pinopsida; order Pinales; family Pinaceae; genus Pinus; species Pinus taeda. The sequence goes on along the minus strand of APFE030932131.1, from coordinate 4,218 downwards.
CTTGCAGAGGCCAACTTCTCTTGAACATATCGGGGGCACAATGACGGATTTGGCAGTATTTGGGGGGTCAAATGATCAGAGGTCGTAACGGAAAGACAATGAGCAGGTGAGTGGCCAAATAGGATAACCCAAACCCATGGAGGCAAAAGTGAAGTGAGATGAGATGTCCCCACCCAGACACGAATGCAAACAGTGCCATGTTCAAGAGCGACATACTGCCGATGACGACGATTATGGTTCCCTTATTTTCCCCCACCATTTCTGGCGAGTACCCCGATTATTTTTGGATGACAAGCTTGACGGGGATAGCATATGCTTGGAGGGCGTCATTGCGATGGAGCCCGATGTCATTTAGTTTTAACGAGTCTGACAAAGGAAAAACTCGGCTTCTTTTCATGTTTAGGGAGTTTGAAAAGACAGCTGAAAAGGAAACTCCGGGGGGGTGTTTTTTCGTACAGTTGTGTCTCTCGAGCCCGAAAAAGTATAAAACGATGCTCGAAAGAACCGCCCGATCATTACGACCGAGGAGTACTTTTCATAAATAGTGATATCGACCCGAAAAAGTAAAAAAGTGGTCGGCATCACGTCATTTTAGAACCAATAACGAGCGCGAAACGACAAACGCCCGGCAATCTTTGTTATTTAAACGGTCGGACAAGAGCTTTAAAACGACCGCCTCTCATTTCTTTTAGACGAGCTGAGAGGGGGCTCGGCAATCTTTTCTTGTTTTGTGTCGGAAAAGAGCTTAATGACGACATTTTTTTTGGGATCAAGTGTATAGGAATCCACCGCGACCATATTGGTTTCAAGGACCTGCACATGACAAATACCCGCATAAACCTGTTTGATACGTCGAAAAATCACAATAAAATATGCATTCAGACATAATTTAGCACATCCAGATGAGTTTATGGCAAAATTATAGTAAAAAACCCACATTTACAAGGAAATTTGACCAAATTTGGAAATTTTACTATAAATAGGAGGTTTGTAAAACCATTTTTACCATTTTACCATTGGAGCTCTGGAGGACGTGAAATTACTACAAAGTTGACAGAGCTGATTCTCCCTCATCTGGACGCTGATTTCCGAACCGTTTGTTCCAGGTAGGTTCCCCTTGCCTTGCCCTGCATTTTGATTATGTTTTTGTCTGTTTTGACCGTAAGATTTGGCCATTTGGCCAAACTCTTTGCGCGTTGGAGCGCTCTCGGTCAGCGCAGATTTCCCTATCGGGTCCGTGCTGATCGGGCTTTCCAACACGTGGCCCGATTTGGGTCAGCGCGGAAAACTCGTGTCCTTCCGCGCTGACCCAATGAAAAATACATGGGCGGCCATTTCCAGCGCGACTGTTTTAGAAACAGTCGCGCTGGCGCCGAGAAATATTAGTTTTTAAAATTTAAATGTTTCTTCCCACATGCAAGCTTCTAAATGGGTCTTGGGTGCTTTTGCAGGACACAATGGCCTTTACTTGGCAGGAGAGGGACCATGATAATGAGGATATGGCTGCTTTGGCTGATGCCGGATGCCGCAATGCCATGCGGGCATGCGGTTTGATGAAATTTTTCCGCACTCCGAGACTAAGAGCTCAGCCAGACCTGCTGGAGTTGCTGATCAGGGCCTGGAACCCAGTGGATGGGAAATTCACCATCCGCGGTCGAGATATCGAGTTCGACTCGAATGACATATACTTTTTGACTGGGTTGTCCCGCCGAGGACCGGTGCCCATTCTGGAGGGGCAGCGTCCTAGCGGTGAGACGCTAGACCGATTGATGGCTCGTGTCTGCCCACATGCGGTTAAGACACGGAGTGGGAAGTGCAGTATTCCATCGGTGGGTGTCGGTGAGCGTGGCGACATAGTTCTCCGCACCATTCTCTTTTTGGTTACGCGGGCAGCGGGGAGCTTGGCGAACCATGAGGCCTCAAAGGCCAATCTCTTACTTGCTCTAGATTGCCTAGAGCCTACGATCTTCAACTGGGCGGTTGCTGTGACGAACAGCATGAAGAGGCAACTGAACAACTGCCGACGTGGAGAGTCGAAGCAGTTCGGTTACGGCTCTATTCTGCTTCCGCTGATGTTCGAGCGGGTGCCGGCCCTGCGGTTGCAGACCATGGTGCTAGACCCGCCACGCAACGCGCGGGAGATGAGGGCCACCAGGTGGGCCCGAGTCATGCCTCGCGGAGGTGGTGGACGATCAGTGTCCTGGGGTCTTTGTTTCAGAGAGTGGCTAGAGAGCCAGGTTATCTTTGTCGAGGACTGGCCATATGCCGGTATCGACTTCCGAGGAGACCCGGATATGCCGCTGCCTGCGGGAGAGCAGTGGGATGACGGAGGTATGACACTTGATTTTTCATTTTTGTTTATATGATGTTTTTGTATTTTTGATGTACATGTCCTAATATATGTTCTTGCTGTGCAGATGTTGGACCTGCGAGACCTCTCGGCCTAGCTCCAGAGGTGCGGAGGGCAGATCAGGGTGCTGGTGCCTTGTCTTTGGCTCCCGTGGGAGGTGACCAGGTGGAGACCGCCGCAACCTGGAGGGGTTGCTAGCAGGGATCCCTGATTACCAGGGATCGAGGAGGTTCCTTTGGCTGCACAGGTTCATACAGTGGGTGTGGAACCCAGGATGCATCGCTTGTTGAGGCGGGTGGCATGAGCGGCGGCGGTCTATAGAGAGCGTGACCCACCACAGTAGTCGCCTAGGTTTTATTTCCACTGTTGTTATTTTGAGAGACATATGTCTCAGATGTATTGAGAACACTTGAGACACATACATTTATTTTTGAGCGCCTTAGTGCGCCACCCGATATATATATATACATGGTATTTTATTGTATCTTATGCTTCTTATGTTTATGATTTACATGTTTCGCAAATGTCTGTCTAATACATAGTTAGCCAATGCATCAGTTACAACATTAAGTCTTCTTGGAATGTGATGATAAGTAATGTAATCAAAATCTCTTTCCAATAACTTAACACGTAAATACAACCTTAATATGTGATGGTCTCTGACGGAATATTTCCATTGAGTTGGTGAACTACAAGCTGTGAATCGAATTTTACAAGCAATGAGCGGATTTCGAGGTTAATCGCCTCGGCTAATAGTTCTATTACGGCGCTGTATTCAGCTACATTGTTTGTTGTGCAACCTAGACATACACCTTGAATGTCTACCAACTCACCATGAGGATCGTAGATCACCCATGCCGCAGACGACAGATTGCGAGTGCTGCGGGAAGCACCATCAGCGAAACCAACGTAAGGTGATCCAGACATCTCTGTTCAGGAGCAAAAGACATAATAAGCAGCGATCACGCCGGCTCACTAAGGCAAAAATCGAAACAAACACGCACACACACAAAACATACTTGAAAAAGGCATATGCATGTAAAATAAATGAGAGAGTGCTTGGACTCAGGCGTAATATTTTTTAAGATATAACCCATTACGGGGCCGGTCCAGGGGATTGCCTTCGTAATCAATCAGCTCGTAGGCACCTTTTTGTAGAAATATTTTTACAATGTAGGGCCCGTGCCACATTGGCTCGAGTTTGCCTGCTCCTAGCTTATCACTAGCCTGATCGTAGAGCAGGACCAAGTCACCTTCAACGAAAGAGCGAGGATTAACTGAGTTGTCGAAGTGAGTTTTAACTCGCTTCTTTTGAGCTTCGATAGCAAGGGAGGCTAGACGATGTGTCTCATCTAGTCTTTCCAGGTAGAGAAGCCGCTCTTCTGCCGGGGTAGTCTCGGGAAGTAACTCGACGGCTAACTTTAGCAAACGAATCTCGCACTCAATTGGAAGGGTTGCCTCCAGCCCATATACTAGCTGAAAAGGGGTGAAGCCGGTGGCATCCTTCACCGAGGTCCGGTAGGCCCACAATGCGGAAAACAACATCAAATGCCAATTAGAATTGTGCATGCCGACAGTTCTCTGAAGCATCGTGACCAAAACTTTGTTCACGGATTCAACCTGACCGTTGGCCTGAGGATAGTATGGGGATGAACTATCATGCCTAAGTCCAAGTTGGGTTGTTAATTCGACCATCATTTGATTACGGAAATGCTTTCCATGATCAGTGACAATGGCTTGTGGAACTCCAAACCGAGAAATAACATGGTTGAAAATAAACTGCGCCGCCGTGTGACCATATTCGGACAATGTAGGCATCGCCTCGGCCCATTTTGTAAAGTAATCGACAGCAACGATGATGTAACCGT
>APFE030932130.1:0-17243 GCA_000404065.3 Pinus taeda | reverse complement strand
CAAGTAATACTATCATCATTCCTCTGTTTTGAAATTAAATGCATCGAGCTCATTACAAAGAGAAAAAATAGTGGTCATTTTTATTTACTCCCAGGATTATATACAGTGGTATCAAATTCCAACTACATACGCTGGTGCATAAGCTTCCACAGGCATAAGCTCCCATAAAAAGGACCGAGGACAGAGTTTCGGATCTCGTCGAGCTCCATACCAAACCGACCCAACAGCACAGTGGGCATTAAAGGAGCGATTATCTCAGGTAACAACTCAAACCTCCTTGTTAAAATTCGCAAGATAGGAAGCTCGACCCTCTGCCAAGATGACAAGCAGGGTCGAGCCAAAGATATTTGACAGCTCTCAGTACCACGAGGACTGTATTTCAATCCTGAGGGACATACAGTGGTTACCATTCCTAGAAAAATTCAAAGGAAGCAACGAAGAAGTTGCCAAACAATTTGCATTCACGTTCAATGGGGAGAAGGCCTTGATAGGCACTTTCTCATTCAGAGTCTCAGAGGACACCATTGCCCAAGCAACAGGGGTTAGTCCAGAGGGAGAAAAATACTTCAAAACCAAGCAGTTTAAGGAAAAATCGTGGACCCAATTTATGTCCAGGTCACGAGTCTCAACAGTAAATTGGAAGAAGGGTGTCCCACGAAGTTGGATCGTGCACCCTTGGAACGAGATGGTTTACATCCTCCAGAATTTCGTGACCTGTGAAGGCCGCTATAGCATCGTCTATTTGTATCATATAAAATTATTGCTGCACATAAAGAAACAATGCGTTATTAGCTTGCCATACTTCTTGCTACAAAGCCTAACCAAAATGTCTAAAACTATTCAGAAGCAGAAAGGGAATGAGGATAAAAGTTTATACCATTTTGGTTTAATTAAAATCCTTATTGAAGACGAAATGCAAAGACGAGGAAAGACATGGAAGGAATTCCTCACTGCCAACCAGATTAGGGACGAGGAAGACAAAGAAAAATCACCAGAGGACTCAGGGTTTATGAGAGATATTGATGAGGAGATTCCGGCCTCATCCAGAGCTAACAAGGTACCTGTGAGCAGTGTAAGAACCAGACAGATGAGGAAAGAAGATGCAAAAAGAGCAGAACAAGACAAGGTGTTCACCACCTACTCAAGAAGGACGAGGAGGGCATCGAAAGTCCAGCTACAAGAAGAGTCTAATGTGCCTATACAGACGGACATTTGAAGCAGTGATCATTCACCACTAGAGCCAGAAGCCAATGTGCATATTGAAAGCCACTCACCCCTGGGAGCTGATATAGAAGTCGAGAGAAATAACAAGCAAGAGATAGGGTCTCCACCTCCCGGTAAGAAACAGAAGAAACTAGAGCGGCAAATTGAAAAACTAAAAGAGGAGCTCATGGAAGCCAATATGTTAGAGAAAGTCATTAAAAAGGAAAATCAAATGCTCCGTACACAAAGCAAGGAAATTCAAATGAAAAACGACAAGTTGAAAGAGCGGGTTAGTGAGCTGGAAGCGGAGCAGACCGACATTTGCAAGTGGGCCACCAAGTGGTACAGCCAAAAGAAGACCCTAAAGGAAAAGTACAGGAGGCTGAAACAAGAGCTCCATGACCAAAAAGATGCCCAGGTAAAGAATAACGTTGACACACTACTCAAGGCAGCAGAGGTACAGGCAGGAACTGAGTTTAAAGGAAGCACATCAGGGTTGGCATGAGGACATGCCAAGTCATTAAGTCGGGGAGAGATGTTGGTACCATTCTAAGATCCTTTTCCCCTCCCAAAACATGACCATTTCCTACCCTTTTTCTCATCATCCATTCCTCAAATGCCTTGGAAATTAATTGATTTAATAGTTTTTAGTTGTTGAAATGCATATTAATTGATTTAGGGGTTTTGTGTTGATAAATTAGGATTTTAGGCCTAAATCACTACAGGAAGTCTCAACAACCTGTAAATGGCTTATTATGTGACATGTGGCATGGCAGCCAGGTCGGAGTGAAAGGCATGGGCGAAAAGAGGAATGTCCAAGCATGGACAAGCACCTATTCCGCATTGGAAACATTCCTCCTATATGCACGGTCAACGCTTAGTCAACTCTGGCATGTTGGCACAAAGGCAGCAACAGCACTCAGTTTTTGTCCATTTGATTTTTAAGTTGTTTCCTAGTTTTAATATGCACAATTCGATTAGGAACATCTCTGCGTTTTTACCAAAAGCAGCAACAACCGCTTATGGATAAACATCCATTTTTCAAGGGATGTAATGCATGTAATTAAAAGACTGGACCGGGACCTATGTTCGTTTACATACACACTATCATTTTGATATTACAGTTACGTTTTTCCATTGTCACTTCCGAACAGAGCCTTTGGTTTTCAATCTAATATCGCATACTTCGTTTTAATACTGTGATCGTGGTGTGATTATCTTGGTGTGCCAGAGACGCGGACGGGCCCTGCGTGTGTGGTATACCGACATACATTTCATTTATGTTTACATTTAATTTATGGTTGCATCGTATTTACATTGTGGTTTTAATTTTGTTTTGCAGTCAATCGTTTGAATGAAACTTGAATACGATTTATAGCTTCAGAGATTTGATTGTGTGGATGAATGCGTTAATTAGATGTCTGTACATGTGTTGAATAAACCCTCTCCTGGATTGTGAATTGCATCCCGTAAAGGATTCGATCCCGGGGCTGTGTATAAAACATTGATATGGATAATGGTTATGAATTTTCCTTTGCATGCCTTCATTAAATATTCATGATTGTTGAATGACATTGAACAAGGGTTTCATGTTGGTGTCTCTGTAAGGGGACCGAGCCTTTCAAGATAGTCATATACAGCATATTGTGGATTGCATTTTAGCTGTTAACAGCATATGATTTAATGCTTAGTTAAGACTTTGACTGCTAGTTTAACAATAGATTTAATCCCAGCACTGTACTTAGGAGTCATAGGTTTAAAGTAGATCCTTTATGCTTATATATTTTAGGCACACGCCTCTAAGTAAACGCACCCTGGTTGACAATCAATTTAGACCGATCTAGCACCCCTAGAAAGGACACTACACATGTCTTCATCTATTTTCTCCTCCTCCTTTTTTGAATTTGATGAGCCTTATCCTTCACCATTTCAAACCTTCGTTAAACTCAAAATCAGTTCTTTGGTTGTTCTCCATCAAAAAGAACAATATATTCCTAATACTCTTCATGGACAAGTGGAAGCAGCTCTTGTTGAACTTATCTTCTAAATATTTTTCTAATTCCTCAAGAGTGGAAAAGACCAAATCTTCCACTAATGAAACCAATACACCAGTAAAAGTTGTTGAAATGTGGAAACAAGAATATTCCAATTTTAATTTGTCCTTGAATTAAAATGTGGAACTAAATTCGAATTTAGTCTCACTAGGTGCTTGAAAATAATTAATTAATTCATTATGGAGAAATTAGTGGAGAAATTCAAGTTAAGGTCTTTCTAAAGTCATGCAACAATTATCCATTAAATTAAGGAGATTATCCCTTAATTAAGGAGATAAGATTGAGTTATATTTGAGTTGTAATTAGTTAGCTCAGTTTACTGAGTTAAGTCCAGTTAAATTAGTTCCAAACTGTTTGAGGAACTAATTGTGAGTTATCAGCTAGTTGGTGCATGCATGCACTCAACCAGTGTACTCTAGATAACTGAATATTCCCTATCAGTAACTCATGCATGTCTATTATGAGAAAGACCCAGTTGAACTAAATGTCAAGGACAACGTACTATCAGTTGCATGTGTTTTCCTACAAAGAAAACTCATGCATGAAAAAGGAATTATTCCTTGAGGATTGCACAGTTCTGATAGTGTGTTAGAGTAGTGTGTAAGATCAATGTTCCACTTGGTAATAGGAGGATCACCTAGGAGAAATATTGCAAGGAAATAGGAGATTGGAGTGCAGAAGAGAAGGTTTTGTAAGAAGCCAAGTTTGCCCGTGAGCATTTGTGAGGATTGTACTGAGAGTTGGCTAGCTGTGAGAGCTAAGGCTTTGTATAGTTCTTATGTATTTCCACTTTGTATGATAATACAGATAGTGGGAGTTTTAGCTGAGGCTTTCCCCGAAGTATTCTTCTATGTATTGTGCATTGATTCTTCTTCTTCTAGTTATATTGTTCAGCTCTATCTTTAAGCTTCTACAATATGATAGTAGAAGTAGATTATAGTATTTTGCTTTGGTTATATTGCATTATCTGGTTAACATACACTCATAATTTCTACAAAAGTTGTTTCTTTCTTCTTAGATTGATGAAGAAGATTATAAGAAATGAGGAATAAACTAATAGCTTTCGCAAAACAATGGTAGTAGGTTGAATTGCTTGGCGTTGTTCACAGTTAACTTCATAAGCCAGCTCCAGACAACGTTGAGAAGACCCTCCTAGCTTAGGAATATGAGTTGGGATAGTTCTTGGGATATTACTTCCTTGTCCAGAAATTGAATGATTGGAATGTGAAGAGTTATTAGCCATAAAAAAATGTTCTCCCTCCTTCTCACATTAGAATGTTGATAGTGCTATAAATCACCAACATATAGGGGATCTCCTTGATATGAGGTCACAATTAGACCTCACATTGTTTGGTGTAGGAGTGTCATTTAAAAATATGGCACAATTACCGTTTACTTAGAGATTTTCCTTGGCTTAAACAATTAGAATGAGAGGGTAGTGTGCATGTGCTTTTGAATGAGCAAGAGAGTGTGCCTTGTGAAATGTTCAATTGTAGATGTATCAACGTTCTTTCACTACAAGGGAGACAAAGTGAGCCTCTAAAAGAAAAGTAATAGTACTAATCTAGTGGAGACACACGCACGTAAAGAAGAAAGAACCGTTAAGAATTAAGTGAATTAGTTCACATAGATGCAACGTTCGTTAAATCATCACAACACATTTCCAACAAGTTTAGCACCAAAGTCATAGAAATAGTTCAATTACTTTAGTATGTATGAAATCCAACATAAACCACAAATGTTAGAAGAATTGTAGGTTTTAACCCTGTACAAAAATTACCTGCAAATGAATTCCTAAAAGAAAAAAATAAACAATGGTGAGAGCATAAAACATAAAACATATATACACAAATATTTTCCCCTAGATCTCAAAATCGGGACTACCAAATTGATTTTTCATTATATTCCTTTCAATGTTACAATACATATATATACATATTGAGGCATCTATAAACCACAATCCATTAACCCTGGATTATAACATAATCATAGTTCCCTTGAGCGTATCTACAAAACACCATGGATAGAAAACCATCATGCCCAAAACCATGTGCGAAATCCATGCACAAAACCATATGTAGGTCCTCTCACCTAATGTAGGGTCCAAAAAAATTTCTCGGGGCGCTGCACCTGACGCAATGTACAAGGGGAATTTCCATCCCTCCACACATGGGGTAGTCATGGAAAGAATATAACACACACCCAACAGGAATAGTGTCAAAAAATCCATGATTCATGCATGAAAAGGTGTTGGTCGAATGGCTTCAAGTATTAAGCAAATGTTCCAATATACATAAGAACAATGGACATAACTAGCTCCAATAGTGGAGCATTAGAGCCACTACTTGCTCCCCAAAAGTACTATATCTATCTCTCTAATGCCTTATCGGATAATCCAAGGTTAAAAGTATTTTTCTTTGGTAATGAGTTTCCTTTTATAACTTGAGGTGTGAACTTTCATATCCTCATGACTCTTGACTTTCTAACTTCTAATGACCTTTGGACTTCTATAACTCTTGAACATCCAAATGACTTTTGGAATTACATGTCTTTTGGACTTTTTCACATGGCTCCTTTGTCCATACATGACTCTTGGACTTCTACTTATTTTTCTTTACAATAATTACATCATTACATCATAATTTCCACATCATCATTTGATGAGGACATGAAAAGTCACTATCATTGATGACTTGGATTCATAGTGATTGATGACATGGAATTTCTTTGATAGGTGACAAGGTTGCCACTTATGTCTTTGATATTTCATGAAAATTTCATGTTTTCTATGCCTTCACCCTCCAAAGGATGTTTGATCTCATCGAGACTTTTGGGATTCTTCAATCATCAATATATCAATGTGTTCTTAGTTCTTGAATGCTTCCTTTAACTTCCCTCTTTGCTCGATTGTTTTCATGCATCCTTGCCATGCCTTTTGGAATACCTTCAATTTCAATCACTCATGGAAATCAAATATCTACCTTGTTATGAAACCAACACACAATTAGATAGATCAACGACTTAAAAATTATCCTCTTTGAGGGGAAAAACTCCTTTACATTACATAAATGAACAATTCTTGGATGATACAAATGAAAATAATTCATATCTATATATAGGAGTCTAAGGGGTCACAATATAATCAGAGCCTACATAACAATAACAATGTAAGGGCACAACAATAACAATATTGGGCTTCTATGGGACATAATAATAACAATATGGGGACTACATGGGCAGAACAATAACAATAAGGGGACTACACTAACAATAAAAATAAGGGTCTACACTAGTATTATAGGGACCTAACATGCCCCTCTCCTACAAAAAAGTGTTGTCCTCAATGCTTGAGTAGTTCTAGAAACTTTGTATAAAATTCTCATCCTTCCATGTGGAATATTCAAGGGGTAAGTTCTTCCACTTGATGAGATACTCTGAAATTGATCGATTTCGTAGCTATTGGGTTCTTGTTTACATGGTTGTTTCGAGTTCCAATATGATTTTTCCTTCCTCCTCAAGTTATGGAAATATTGTTTGAATTGGGATCTTGTCACTTATAACCTTCTTCAAGCATGAAATATGGAAAACTATGTGCACTCAGGAAGATGCGAGAAGCTCCAATTTGTATGTCATAGTGCCAATATTTTGCAACACCTTGTAAGGACCATAGTGCTTTGGTGATAATTTATTATCCTTCTTAGATTTATTGAGGGACATTTGTTTGTATGGTTGTAGCCACAAAAATACCCAATCACCTACATCAAAACTTGTTTCACTGTGATGTTGATTGGCCTGTTGTTTCATTCAATTGTTTGCCAAAGTGAGGTTATCCCTTAAGAGTTGGAGAAGCTTTAGTTGATGCTCAATATGATCTTCCACTGCTTGACCCTTATAATTTTCTCTTAAATATGATGTGATAGACAGTGGATGATACCCATAAAGTGCCATAAATGGGGTCATTTTGACTGCAGTATGGAAGGAAGTGTTATACCACCATTCAACCAGAGGTAACCACTCGACCCATTGTGTTTGCTTATTAGATACAAAGCAATGCAGATATCCTTCCAAACATTTGTTCACTATCTTAGTTTTCCCATCAGATTGAGGATGATAAGATGAGCTATGAGCTAATTGAGTACCCAGACAAGAAAATAACTCTGACCAAAAATTTCCAGTGAAAATGGGATCTTTGTCGCTTACAATAATCTTTGGGTTTCCATGTAGCTTTTGAATTGTTTCCATAAATTCAATAGAAACTGTACTGGATTTAAAGGGATGAGATAATCCACGAAGTGTGCATACTTGGTAATTCTATCATTTACTACCATGACAACACTCTTTCCTTTTGACTTGGGGTAAACCTATGATAAAATCAATTGAGACAACCTCCCAACATTAACTTGGAATGGCTAAAGGTTGTAACAGACTCGGGGCCTTAATTGTCTCAACTTTATTTTGTTGGAAAACGAAACATTCTCCCACAAACTTTTGAATATCAAATTTAAGCCCATCCCAAAAAAAATCCTTCTTAAGCCTGTGGTAAGGTTTTAAAAATCCCAAGTGCCCTCCTAAGGGAGAGGTGTGAAATTCCAAAATAATATTTTGTTTGAGTTGGGAATTATTACAAAAATATAAGTGATCTTTGTACCATAATGAATCATTTTTCTAGCTAAATGTATCAAATGTACTGGGATCTTGGTGCAACTTTTGAATGAGTGCCACACTTCTTCATCATTCTTCCATTCATCCCTTGCTTCAGTTATCCAATATGGTTGGATAATAGAAATGGCACAAAGCAATGCTTCCACATCCTCGTCCTTTGTTGAGAGTGCATCTGCAACAACATTTTGCTTCCCTATTTTGTAGATGATTTCGAAGTCATAACCCAACATCTTTATAACCCATTTTTTTTTCTCTTCTGAATTTAATCTTTGTTCCAAAAATTATTTAAGACTATCATGATATGTTTTTACCTTGAAGTGTCTTCCCATTAGGTAAGGTCTCCATTGCTTTAGTGCATGTAGTATTGACAACATTTCCTTCTCATAAATAGGTTTTTGTAAACACTTTCTTTTGATTGGATGAATTTCAAAATAAATGGGTCTTCCTTCTTGCATTAAAACAACACCAATTCCATTTCCTAAGGCATCACATTCCACAATAAGGGTTTTTGTGAAGTCTAGCATAACTAAGACCAGTGCTTGGCATATTTCCTCTTTAAGCTGTTCAAAGGCCATAGTTGCTTCTGGAGTCCAAGAAAATGCATATTTTTTCAGTAATGTTGTTAGAGGTGCTGCTATTCTCCCATAATTCTTAACAAACTTGTGATGATACCCTATCAACCCAAGAAATCCTCGAAGATGCTTTAGGGTTGTGGATATTTTCCATTCCTTAATGGATTTAATTTTGTCAGGGTCTACCTTAACACTTTTGTGTGATACACTATGACCTAGATATTCCACCTCTTGTACTCCAAAGAAACATTCAGAGGTTTTTCATATAATTGTTTCTCCTCCAATAGTTTGAGCACCCTATCAACATGTTGAATTTGATCCTTCCAAGACTTGTTGTAGATTAGTATATCATCAAAAAATACTAACAAAATTTTTATAAATAAGTGTTTGAAAATGGAATTCATCAAACCTTGAAATGTGAAAGGTGCATTGGTAAGGCCAAAAGTCATGACCAAAATTTCATAATGACCCTCATGAGTTCTAAATGTTTCTTTTGAAATGTATTTAGTCTTCATTCTAATTTGATGATATCCTGAATGAAGATCCAACTTGGTGAAGTAAATTGCTCCATGTAATCCATCAAACAATTCACCGATGACAAGAATGGAAATTAATCTTTAATAGTGAGCTTGTTGAGCTCCCTATAATCTAGACACATATTCCATGATTCATCCTTCTTGTGCACCAATACTATTGGAGCAAAGAAAGAATTTTGACTAGGTTGAATTATACCATCCTCTAGCATTTTTGCAACCATACGTTCAATTTCACTCTTTTGGGCATAGGGATATCTATAAGGCCTGATGTTTGGAGGAACACTTCCTCGAATCAAATGAATAGAATGATCATGATCACGAATAGGTGGGAGGCCTTTGGGAGTCTCAAATACCTTAGAATTATTTTCCAATACTTTTTGGAGATCCAGAGAAACAGATTATTTTGATGTTTAAACCTCTAGTGAGCATAATTGTGTAATTACACCTCGTTGTTATTTCTTTAGAATATTTTTAATGCCATTAGAGATTATTATATTTCTTTATTTCCCTGCGATACCCCTTCATTCAACTTCCTTTCCTTCCCAAAAAAAAATCTTGAAAATATCTTGAAAATTAAAAGCTATTGTACCCAAGGATTGTAACCATTGGATTATTCAATATATATTCCCCCATGGTTAGCTTGATATTATGGCACTTTCCATAACAATTTATAGTCCCTCTGTTTGGAATCATCACTTGAAACTCTGGTGCTGGATATAGGAAGCAATTCAATTCCTTAACTATCTTACAATGAATAAAATTATGGGCACTACCCGAATCAATCAACGTTATTACCTTTGTATTCTTGATTTGTCCTTCTATCTTGAGGTTTGAGGAGTGGTAATTCCTGCCAATGCATTACAAGATATGGTCAGATTCATTTCTTCTTTAATTGGGGTTGTTTCCTAGTGTATGTCCTCTTCTTATGACATTTCTTTCTCCTTTTCTTCTCCTCTTCACAATCTATGTAAAATAATTTCTTCTCATCACACTTATGACCTTTAGTGTATTTTTTATCACAATTGTAACAAAGCCCTTTTTCTCCTTTTTCTTCCAATTGTTGTCATGTCAACCTTGTAGGTTCTAGAAGGCTAGGAGCAACACTTTTTTCTTTGTAGTTGTGAGTGGTAGACTTCCTTATTGCCATAATTTTTCTTTCAACTTTTCTTGCCACCCTGAATGCCTTCTCCAATGAATCAAGTTCCCAAAGGTGAACCTCATGTTGGATGATATCCTTTAAAGTCCCTATGAAGGCATCAATCCTATGCTCCTTTGGAATATCATTTACCCTTATATTCAATTTTTGTAAGTCCTCAATGTGCTCCACTATTGAACCCTTTTGTTTGAGATTTATCAATTGGCTAAAGAAGGTGTTGCTCTTTGTATCCTCATAATGTGATATAATTTCCTTCGTAAAAATTGACCAAGTGACAAGTGGTTTACGAGAAAAAGGCCATCGATACCATACAAATTGATTTTGTTCTAAATATAAAGATGCAATGTGTAACTTTTCTGTGTTCAGCACACCATTCAGGTCAAAGAATTCCTGCATCTATAGTATCCATGTCACTGGATACTTGCCATAAAAATTCCTCATATCGATCTTTAGAATGTGTTTAGTCTTCAACTCACTATGCGAGCCTCTAAAATCATAATTTACATTCCTTTTATCCTGATCATGATTTTCATGGAGTACCTTGTCTCCACTAGGAAGCATTTCTTGTAGTAATTTTGTCAAACCTTCCTTCAAACCTTCCAGGTCCCTTTTCAAATCTATTTTTAAACCATCCTTAAAACCTTCCATCTTGACATTCATAATTGCTTCCATGTAAAATTTCAAGCCATCTATCTTAGCTTCAAGTTCTTTTTTGGTTACTCTTTGTGAATTTTTTTCACTTGATCTCGCAATTTTGATATATCATGCTACATTTCTTCCTCTTCTTCATGTGCTATAGAAGATATTTTTGGTTGCTTAAAAGGTGTGTCCATTTTTTGTTTTGAGTAATTTTGAAATCAAAAAATGATATCTATGCTTCGCTATTCCCTTTGAATCACTTCAAACTAATTTTTCAAACAAATGCTATGCAAAATTAAAAAAATACACACCTTTTTCTTGCTTTTTTAAGAGCTAGATATTGCAGTTGTTGTATCTCTATAATTGTGAATCTCCAAGATATTAAATTCCATATTGTAGTATCCCTCCGAGTCTTCTTTCCCCTAATAATTCAGACAAATATTGTATTCTTTAAGAAAGAGGTAGTCCCAATCTCCCACGATGACATGATTATAGACTAGTTCGGTAGAGCGAATTTGCACAGAGTGCCACATGTCACTATTTAGACCTTCGGCCATGAAAATGACACCCAAAAAACTAAATTCGTCCTCCTTCCATGAATTTTTACAAAATTAAAATCCGATGCTCAGAGCCAAAACTTATGATGATTTTCCCTAGGTCACCTGTTTGAGATGGAATTCTGGAGCCTACAAAAACCCTAACTTCCTCAAATCATATCTCTGCAAATATGGCGATAGAATATATGAATTTTGTACCCGAAGTTCACCAATATTTCAGCTCCATGTGGTTTCAATTTCAGATATTGAATCATTAAAGAAAAAATTTATAGTGAAAATTCCACAATGACCTATTTGAAGCAGTGAAACCCTAGAATCCAGAGCTCTGATACCAAATGTTATGCAAACAACTCACAATTAGATAGATCAACGACTTAGAAATTATCCTCTTCGAGGGGGAAACCTCCTTTACATTAGATGAATGAACAATTCTTGAATGATACAATAAAAATGCCTCCTTTCTATATATATGAGTCTAAGGGGTCACAATATAATTAGAGCTTACATAATGATAATAATGTAAGGGCACAACAATAACAATAGTGGGCTTCTATGGGGAACAATAATAGCAATATGGGGACTACATGGGCACAAAAATAACAATAAAGGGGCTACACTAACAATAACAATAAGGGGATACACTAGTATTATATGGACTGAACATGCCTGAAAATCTCCTATCTTAACATGTTTCATGCAAATTTTTTGTTCATGACTTAACAATGCACTTGGGAAGAGTAACAAGAAATTTTGGGGGCAAGGGCACATTGAAAGGGTGAATCTTCAAGGCTTCAGGTGTAGAAATTTGATAGAAATTGCAACTGCTAAAGAATCAAACTGAAATAAGGAGACAGAAATTATACTCTACTAATCTGTGGAATGGAAATTAAAATTTAGAACAACATTCATAGGCATGAAACAAGAAAAACCAAGATTACATCGTGATTTCTAGGGTAACAAAACTCGGAAAAAACGCTCCACTACTTTGAATTAATTTATATGAAAAGAGAAGCAATTGCAATGACTTGCTTCGAATATTAAGCACACCCTACACTGCAATATTGTTCTCCTACTTTCTAACCCACTTTGGCCAACACTTAGCCAATTCAAGCCTCAGCCAACCTCCTATTTCCTTGTGCAATCTTGGAGGAAATTAGCTCCTAAATAGTATGGAAATTTCTTATTTCCTTGTGCAATTCCCAAGGACTTGCTCACCTACCTAGTGAAAAATCACTGTACACTCAACAATACAATTATAAATACAAACGTGCCTTTTCCTCCACTTCAACTAGGAAATTTGAATTACGTGCACCACTATGTTATTTTTAATTGATTGACTAGTTAACGAAGAGGTCACTGAATTTAACAACAATTCTACAACTCAACTGACTCAACTAGCTACTTTAGCTTAGTTAAATGAGTTTAGTTAATAAAGACTCAATTATATTGCTAAATCTTAGCAATATTTACATGAAAAACTCTACTTCTAGCCTATAACTTGAATTTACTGATCTAACTAGTAGACAAGGGACATGTCACACAAGTTAATTGCCATCCAAGTCATCCTGCTAATGTGGAAAATAAAATTACTTAATTTGACTATGGCATAAGTCAAAATTGAGCATTTTCTTTCTACATTTCTAAGACCCCTTCTTAGCAAGAAAAGGGCTCTGCACAACCCTAATCCAACTCCCACGGAATATACTACAGCACTACTTCTCATTATTGTTGTTGCTACTACAACAAATATAATTGAGAAGAATCCAAAAGATATTGAATCACCTGTGTCTTTGCAACTGTCTACTGGGAAAAATTGCATTGTTGTTGATTCTTCGTTATGCCTCCTACATTGCTCTGTGCTCATTAGCATATGACTGCACCAACCAACACTGATCCTTTTGGTAGTAAATATTGTGGGACCCTGTATCAAGGTAATGATCGATGAGAAAAGCATAGTACAACTGCAACTACTCTCCTATGGATCCTGCCCAATTTTTAGCAACTTTGAGACTAAGGCTCTAGATCACCCCACCTCAGTCCTTGAGATATAGCTGCATACATGGTGAAGTCTACCTTCATCTTGTAGATATTTTTCACTCTAACTCCAATATGTTTCACTTTCCTAGTAGCCACATGCTTCAGAAAGGCTTTACCCTTACTAAAAATAACATCATAGCCTTTATCCTCCAATACAGCTACAAAAATCAAATTCTTCTTTAGACAAGGTACATACATAACATTTGTTAGATGAATATGGGAGCTTGACTCCCTCTTAAAGGTTATAGTAACAATTCCTTGAGTATTGTGCCTCCCATCATATCCAATTTCTATTTTCATCTGGAGATCCTTTTCCTCTAGGCTACTGAAGAATTCTTTATTTCCTGTCATATGGTAAGAGGCACCAAAATATACATACCAATCACTCCTTCTTATTGTGATTTCCATGCAAGAAAAGAGGGTGAAATATAACTGGAATTAAGATGTCAAGTAATATCCTCCTACTCCTGTTGTAGGTTCCTTGCTGGATTTCTTATGCGAACACTTGGTGGCATAGTGTCCATATTCATGGCAGTGAAAACAATTTATTTTGTTTAGGTCCTTCTTCTTTCCATTAGTTTGGCTAGACTCTGACTCATCTTGGGCCTTCTTTCCCTTGGCATTCTTTCCTTTTCCAACTAGAGAAAATTCCTCTTCCTCTTAATCTTGGGATGTTATTCCATCTCTAGTGTTCCTTCGAATTTATTCATGCACCAAATCAAACCAAGTCTCTCCCAATTTGCCAATTTGTCCCTTCGATTTATAGAGTCTTGGTAGTTATGTTAGGATTTTGAAAGGCCTAGGAGAGCTAGGCTAACTAACTTAGAAGATGGTACATTTTCTTCAACTCCTCCAAGCTCATCTCAATACTGAATGAATCTGGAGAGCTAATGTGGAATGGTTTCATTCTTCTGCATGTGGATGTTTCTGAGCTTGTCCCTCAATTCCAATTTCTTGGCATCACTACCATTTTAAAATAGCTCAATGAGGGTCTTCCACATAGAAAATATAACCTCCTTACCATGTAAAGTCGAGAATATGTGGTCTCTCACGCCCTCCAGAATGATCCTTCTCACTCTTGTGGTATTCTTCTTCCATTGGGCTAACTGTTGTGCATCAAATTGTTGGGGTTTCACAATATTAGTTTTAACATATTCTAACACACCATTATCAACAAGCAATGCTTCTATTCGGGCTTTCCAGACTATGAAATTCGAGCTACCCTCTAGGGAATACTCCAATCTCAACCTGTTGAAAGACATTCCCCTGAATCTAAAGAAAAAATGCTTCACTAAAGCTGCAAATTTGAAATTCCTTAGGGAAAAAAATCAGAATATTGGTTCTAATGTGATTTTAGGGCTCCGATACCATGTAGAAATTTGATAGAAATTCCAACTAATCAAGAATTGAATTGAAATCAAGAGACACAAATTCTACTCTACTAATCTGCGGAATGGAAATCACAATTAAGAACAACATGCATAGACATGCAACAAGAAAAACCACAAGTACACAGTGATTTCTAGGGGAACCCAAGTGGGAAAAACCCCTCCGCTGCTTTGCATTAATTCAGATGAAAAGATAAATAATTGCAATGACTTGCTTTGAATGTTAAGCACACCCTGTAGTGCAATATTGTTCTCCTTCTTCCTAACTTGCTTTTGCTAACATGTAGCCAATTCAAGCCTCAACCAACCTCCTATTTACTTGCACAATTCCCAACAACTTGATCACTTTCTTAGTGAAAAAGAACTGTAAACTCAACAGTATACAATTATAAATAAAAACATGCATTTTAATCCACTTCAACTAGGCAATTCGAAATCCATGAATCACTCTGTCTATTTTTAGTTGATTGACTAGTTAAATGAGAGATCATTGAGTGTAACAATAGTTCTACTACTCAACTGACCTTCAACTAATGGAAACTAGCTACTTGAGCTTAGTTAATTGAGGTCAACTAACAATAACTAAACTAGATTTCTAAATCTTAGCAATATCTGCATGCACAACTCTACTTCTAGCCTATAACTCAAATTTACTGAGCTAACTAGTAGATAAGGGCGATGTCACAAATTTAACTTCCATCCAAGTCATCCCATTGATGTGGAAAATCGAATTACTCAATTTGACTAAGGAACAAGTCAAAATTGTGAAATTTCTTGCTACATTTCTAAGATTGGGGTGTGCTCATGCTAAACAAAGGAGAGAGAC
Organism: Pinus taeda; assembly: GCA_000404065.3. Classification (NCBI taxonomy): domain Eukaryota; kingdom Viridiplantae; phylum Streptophyta; class Pinopsida; order Pinales; family Pinaceae; genus Pinus; species Pinus taeda. The sequence goes on along the minus strand of APFE030932130.1, from coordinate 1,613 downwards.
AGCTCAAGGGATGGAACAGAACACATGTTTCAAGGATAGAGAAATAACATTCAGGATTCCCAAGTGCGTTCTACACTCAAGGGAGAAAGAAAGGGAATAAGGCTTATTGTTGAAGGCTTCAAGGCTTCGAGGCATGCCCATGCGCTCAAGAGGGTCAAGGAGGGCACAAGGCACATTGCTGAAGGCTAAACATGTTAGGCTTCATGATTTCGAAGTGTTCCATGTGCTCAAGAGGGTCAAGGATGGCACAAGGTGCATTGATGAAGGCTGAAGGAGTCATGATGATGCCTCGATGATTTACCATGCACTCAACAAGGACAAAGACATTCTTTGAGGGTGTAGTTCGAAACGAGGAAGGAGAATGAGGCTTAGGATTGCACTATGTTCCATTAGAGGGCACAATATGCACTTATAAACAATGAAGGAGTTTTTATTAAGGCTTAAGAGTGTAACATGCAATCCTAGCCTTAATGGGTTAACTTGTACAATGAAAATTTGTCTAAGTCTGGAAGATGGAACAATGGGCGAATACAATGAGTCTAGACATGAAATCAAATGTGACACATACCAACACATAAATAAGACTTAGACAGGTCTAAACAATGAAAAATACAAATCAAAATGCCAACTTATAGACACTCCCCAAGTATAATGAATAAAGTGTGTCCGACTGCGACCAAAAGTGTCGTTTTACAAAAACCAAAGGTGTTATGACCATGAAGTGCACTAGAGATATTCTAAACAATGCAAAAACACTTAAGAATGATAAAGAACACTTGAAACATGTAGAATTACTTGAAATGACACTTGATGACCAAAGCGACAATTGATGTGACTGTGAGGTAGGCTCCAAAATTTGAATGTAGTGAAATTTTGGAGGGTCTTGTAGTAGAGACAACAAGACCTGTTACACTGAATTTTGTCACCCTGACTATTTGCAGTATGTGGCCTCATCAATAGCCACATTGTCCTCTTTGTCAAGCCCCATACCTCTGCTCTTCATGTCAAAACCTCAAAGAGAGAGAAAGTCACTTAAAAACATGTTTATCTCTGGGTACGCAGGTTCTCTCTACCTTTCCTGCATGTACGCACTCCATATACATTAGACCTGCGTAGTAATACGCTCTGTATACTAAAGCTAGGGTGCGTACCCCTGTAAAGGTCAAAAGGCGCAAGTTTTATCTTTAAAAAGTTACTTGTGGTCACTTCTAGAGCCTTCTAGAAGAGTTCTTGACGTGTATTGAGCGCCTCCAGATGGTTCATGCACCCCTATGATAGAGGAGCTTATCCCATCAAGAGAGGAGCTACCCCATCCACAAGAGGGAGTATCCCATTGATGTTGGAACTGAATAACCTCTTCTAGAATACTATAAATACAGGCATTGGCCCAAAGGAGGGGAGGTTGAAAGCTGAACATTCTATAGGGTAAATGCTGCTGGAATTAAGACTTCCATTTGTTGACTTGTGAGGAGAGATCACCATCCTTCCTTGTTGCCATAGTGGGAGTGGGTGAGCTTGTCAAAGTAGAGGAAATCACTTGCTGGACCCTGGGAGGAGCTTGCACAACACCAAGGCTCAGGTTGTAAAGGTTCCTTTGATTATTTAATACAAAT
>APFE030932122.1:0-11206 GCA_000404065.3 Pinus taeda | reverse complement strand
CACCAGTCATTCTCATCCATCCAAATCTTTCAAAGGCATCAATACAGTCTCCTACCTCGCCCCAAAGAACCCCCTGCGAAAATTCTGTCCAATCCCCGCACCCAAAATTGTCTTTCCCCAATTTTCCACCAAAACCCTAAAAATCCCAAATCAAACCTTTTTTATCAATTTACTAGCCTAAAATCAGTGTTCTTTATTGGTTATCTCTACCCGTTGAAGATCTTTGCCGAGATAGACCGGAGAGAGCCCTCTCCCGCCCCGTAGGGCTAGCTACGAGGCTAAGTGGTTTGATGTTGCCTTGGAGTTTACCTTTTTCAGCCTGAGGTGAAATTTCAAGCTCTAACATGTGGTATTACTGTTGTGCATATGTCATACATGTTGCATTTGTGATGATTGTGTGCATGCAGTATTATGCATATGTAGTGTGTGTACATGTTGATTATGCAATATTATGTATAAGATGTTAGTATAAATAGTGTAGTGTGAATGTTTCATATTCAATGTTGGGTATAGATGGTGCTATGTGCATCTTGAATATACATTGTTGTGTTCATATTGTACTATGTGCATGATGGATATGCATCGTTGTATCCATATGGCGCTCTGTGCGTGTTGGATATATGGTGTTGTGTACAGATGGTGCTATGTACATGTTGGATATGCAGTTTTATGTACATGTGGTGTTGCGTGCATGTTGTACATGTGCTGCTATGTACATATGGTGTGGTGTGCATGATTTTACAAGCGGTGTTGTGTACATGTGGTGTTGTGTGCAGGTGGTGTTGTGTACATGTTTTTCATGTGGTGCTATGTACATATGGTGTCGCGTACATGTCGATCATGTGGTACTATGTACATGTGGTATTGTGTACACATTGTACAAATGGTGTAGTGTACATGTGGCGTTGTGTACATGTTGTGCAAATGGAACCGTGTACATGTGATGTCGTGCACACGTTGTGCAGGTGATGCAGTGTATGGGTGGTATTATGTACATGTTGTACATATGGTGCTAGTGCACGTGTGGTATTGTGTGCATGTCATACATCTTGTGTTGAGGGCATGTGGTACTATGTATGTACATTATTTAAGTTCATGCATTGTGTGGTGTTGTACATCAGGTATAGATGTATTATGTTGTGTTGTACACCAGGTGTAGGTGTATGTATTGTGTTATGCACTGGATGTAGGCGTATGTATTGGTTGTAGGTGTATGTGTTGTATGTCAGGTGTAGGTGCATGTATTGCATGGAGTTGTATGTCATGTGTGGTCATATGTGTGTGATGCACACTATGTATATGTGCACTTGGTTGAGTAGAAGGCACTAGGTGTTTGTCGGGTGTGGCAATCGATCCAGTGTGCATACGAGATAAGAAAAAAGGAATAAATAAGATCGATTAAAGGATAAGTATCGGTATATATTATTTCAGTTTTATTATGCATGTGATTTATGATTCTGGTATATGATGATTATATGTGAATTATGATTCTGGTTTATGATGGTTACATGTGATTTATGATTTTGATATATGATAGCTATATTTTGAGCTAACCTGATGAGATATTTTTATACATGTTCATTTGGTCAAATATGTTAGTTTGACTTGTTGTGACAGGAAGTGAACATAATTGCAAATGTACCTTATTGACGAGCTACCAATGAGGTATGATTCGAAGTTACTTCAATTTATTTTAAATCTAATGGAAGTTATGTTCTTGGAACATGAATGCATGAACATGCCTGGTTGAGTGGTTGAAATCGACTACAATAATTAGCAGCAACAACAAAGGAATTGAAACAGGAAGCAGTATGTTGGTGAAGTACTTAAGGAGCAGGGCCATTATGGAACACGGGTACCTAATAATGTCCATTGATTTCCATGAGCATGCTATGACTGATATGATAGTTTTGAGGTAGGGATATGCCTTGGTTTTTTTATCTTTCGATGTGAGGAAGCCTTGCCAAGGGATGGATCGCCCGAGATGGGGATGCCAGCGGAACTTGGAAGGTGAGTAATTGCACGAAATGGGTTGACCGGATTTCTCGAGGGATTGTGTAGCAGACAAGGGAAGACCGGGGTTGGATTTATTTTGGTCATTAGCATTTCCAGATGGAATCATATGCACATTGGGAGTGAGCCCTGGAACAATGAGCCAGTAATTGTTCATTGAGAATTATAGCACTAGACATTGGATGTAGTTTGACTATGACAGTAGATTCTGTACTTCCTAGGAAGGAGGTGAATCCCATTATTACTTGAGGGTGGAGGTGTGAGCCTCTAGATCCCCTTGTTGCATATGCAGGCATCGTATCTTTTTATTTGTTGGTTGAGTAAATGTGTATATGTGATTATTGTAAATACTGTAATGAGCTGTGTTATAAAGCTCCACTATGTGGTATGTTGTCATGATGTTTTATTTTAGCAAATGGTCATTTTAAATACTGCAACGAGCTATGTTATAAATATCCATGGCCAATATGTTTTGTTTTCAGTGGTCTTATTGGTTATAGGTGTCACTGAACACCGAGGACAGTGTTCCCCAAAGCGCGAGGGTTCTGTAACAACCCTGGTTAAAAACCTATGTAAAAATATACATATATAAGGCCACGGATGATGGGACACATATTCGAAGCTGAATGGTGGGTAGGAGATCTTAGTGGGTGTTCATTTGGTTTTTTATGGTTAAGGAAATTGACAAAGGAAATGGCTATAGAATTAAAGAGGAAAAAAGGTATTTTGGCACATTTATTTATCAAAATAATGAAAATTAGGAGAAAATAGAGGTGAAAGGTCACAGGTTGCATGTGAGAAGGAAATTAAAGGAAAATAATGGAAAATGAAAAAAATAGAGGCCTCGTTAATAAAAAGGCTTCTGAGGATCAGTGGGAAGGCTGGACATTGTAAGACTTGGTCAACTCAGTGTTGGAGCTCTCTCATTTTCTCACTCTCTCATACTCTTTGATACTTAGAGTTTTCTTGGAGCACTCTTGGAGGGTGTGGCATACTTGGATTATTGGAGCAAGAAGACAAAGGAAGAGAAGGAAAGCACAAGAGGGAATCAGGATCAACAGTTGTGCTTTCAAATACTGAGTTGTATGTATGTTTTCCTCACTAGTTTTGGCATACATGGCACATGCATGTAGTTTCTTGGTTATGATATGTCACTGGCATGGAGGATTGCCTAGGTTGACAATGGATTCCTTTCGATTTCTTGGATAGCCATGGAGTTGTGGGTTTATTTTCATTTTTTTTTTTTGGTTGGTTCTCATGTTTACTTAGCTTGGGTTGAGTTATTAGTTCCTGGAGACTTGGCTGGACAAACGCTCTGGAGCCTTGTAACAACTTGGGTTGATTTACTAGTCCTGGAGTCTTGGTTGGAAAAAAGCTCTAGAGCCCTTGGTGCGTTGAGTTACTAGTCCTAGAGCCTTGGTTGGACAAATGCTTTGGAGCCCGACGACAACTGTGGGTTGAGTTACTAGTCCTGGAGCCTTAGTTGGAACAAATGCTCTGGAGCCCTGGATGGCTAGGATGGAGATTGATTTGATGATGGTTTTGTGATTTCCAATTGTGAGGTGGAATCACTATTTGATGGGTTGAGGTAGATGGCCTGTGGAAACCCTAGATAAGTTTTGATTGATGTGTTCTATGGGATCCCACATTCATGCTTGGAATATGGTACGGGGGTGAATGGTTGAAGAGAGATTTGGCTCAACCATTCTACGATCGGGTGGAACGTGGTATTCCCATCTCTAGTTGGTTCATTGCATTCATTAATGAGAAATTCATTCCCTTGATTTTCATGTGAAAATGTACTAATGTATATATGGATTTTAATGGTTGATATGTTCATGGTATTTATGTTCCTATTATGTTGGTTATATGTACCTTTTGTGACAAAAACTATGTATGGCTCTCGGCATGTTTTTACTTGTACATGAATGGGTAATGTGTCTATTACCTAATAGATGATAATGCAGCAAATGGCATGAGGGAACAACGGTTCATAGCAATTCTCAGATAAGTATGAGATCCCTACATATAATTATGTTGTTTACACATGTAGGTTGCATGTCGATGATATGTTTGACGAAATGTCTGTCATGGCTAGTAGGGGTCTAGTTAAGGTCTTGTTGAGCTTATTTCTTTTGCTTCATTGTTTCCCTATACTTTTATTTATTTCAACCTATCATTCCATTCTGGGTAGTTTCCTGGGCTATGGGCCTAAAAACATGGCTTAAATCTCAGGGTCGATGACACAGAATTGGCAAGATTTGTCCATAGTCACTGGCATGTAGGCCTATGGGAGTAACTTTAGGGCTTCGGTCGCTCCCTTGCCCATAGCATGAGAGCGACTATGGCCTAAGGGGTCCAGAACAAAAGTGGGACCCAGATATCTGAGTAGATGACTTGTCTTTTGAAGGTTATGTTGATGATATTTGATGTATGTATGGGTGTTTTCGTCGGTTCCACTTCCTTAATGTAACTTAGGAGGTTGAATCATATCATAGTGGCCTCTCGTTGCATGTTTACCCAGGTTGGCCGGTTGTTTGGGTAGATGTGGGAGGAGGGTGTTACAATGTGGATGACTTGTTTTTAACAGGGTCATCTAGGCTCATAAAGGACTGCAAGAAGAATCTTGAATCATAATTCGACACGATGCATTATTTTATAGGGTTAGAAGTGTGGCAGAAGGGTGGGGAGATATCCCTTAGACAAGGAAGATATGCTACATAGATTTTAAAGAGATTCAAAATGCAGTATTGTCGACCCATGGCTATGCCTATGATCACTAACCAGAAGGAAATAGACGCATCAGGAGACAAGGAGGTGGACCCCACCTTGTACAGACAACTCATTAGGTCGCTCATGTATATGGTTAACACTAGGCCAAACATTTGCTTTGTTGTCAATACCCTTAGTCAGTTCATGGTGGAACTGAAAAGGTTGCATTGGGCATAAACTAGGCACATTCTTAGATATGTGCGTGGAACAGTCAAATCTGGGTTGAAATACACCTATGAAGATGATGTTATATTATGTGGATTCACATATGCAGATTGAGCAGCTAGTTCAGTATACCAGAAAAGCACCTTCGAGTATTGCTTCAGTGCTGGATCAGTAATGATCTCTTGGTGCAATAGGAAGCAGAAACCAGTAGCTCTAATCTCAGTAGAAGCATAATATATGGCAGCCAACATATCTACATGTGAAGATATATGTCTTAGAAAATTGCTTGTGAGTTTGTTCAGGAAAAGGATAGAGGCGACCAGTATTTTCTGCAATAATCAGACTTGTATTAAACTCTTTGAGAATCTAGTATTTCATGATCGGTCAAAACACATTGATATTAGATGTCACTTTATCAGAGGTTGTGTTCAGCATGGGGCAGTACAATTGTAGTATGTCTCCATAAGAAATCAAGTAGCAGACGTACTCACAAAAGCTCTAGGAAGAGATAAGTTCATCCCGTTCAGGGAGAAGATGGGTATGGTAGAGAATCCATTTCAGTAGAAAAAATAGATGGCTTCTCAGTTGCAGTGGTAGAAAGTTGTAATACAGATGCAGTGTTGGCAGTGGCAAGGTCAACAGCAGTTCAGATGCAACATTTGCACAATAGTTGATGGGAAGTGATGTCATACATCAACAACATAGAGGGAGAGGTTACAAAATAGGGTGATGCTTCAGAAGGATGCATTGCTAGTGCACATTCCTCGCTAAGAGGGAGTGTTGATTTCTAGTAGCATCGGATGTGCTCTAAGGCTTGGACACATGTATTCCATGTTTATTTTGGGTAGCATCGGATGTGCTCTAGGCCTCAAATTTTGTAGGGAGGCTTGGGCACATGTATTCCAAAGAACCCAGAAAGCATTTTGGTAAATTCCACCTAGTAACAATTTTATTAAAAAAAATAATATTTTTTAATGGACCCTAATTCTAAACTTAGGAAATTAAAAATATTAAAGGGTATTAATCTAATTGTGGTTGTAACTTCTTGAAGAAGATGAAGATCAAGCCAAAATGATTTGAGCCTTTGATTAAGAGTTAATCTAGGTTGTTGGATGTCCAACAGAAAGATATAAGAAGGGGCTTTAGGGTCATTTGGAAAACAAACCGAGAGATCAAGAGATCAAATTTCTGAAGTGAGAAGTTCTCAGGAGGAAATTTCGATCAAGGAGATTTCTTGCAGTTGAGGAGTAGGCATAGCATCCACAGAGAGAGAGAGATTTTATCAGCCAGAGAATCATCAGCAAAGAGAGGCAAAGAGTGATCCAAAAGCCCAGGTGAAAGGTTTGATATAGGGCCACGCAGAGGCAACACAAAGGCAACACAGAGGGTGAGAGAGAGTCCAAAATTTTGCAACAGAGTCAGTTTCAGAAGCCGGGAGCTGGAGTGTGAGAATGGGAGGCTAAGAGCAGTGACTCTGAGTAGCAAATCGATCAGCTACCTAGGTGACATAGTGCCTAGAGGGGTTGATGCAGGGATAGTGTAAGGACTATGCAGAGGCAGCACAGGGCCTACCAGAGGCACCTCATCTAATGACAAGATCAATCAAGATTTTTCTCATAGATTGTGAGAGGTAATATCACAAATATTTTTGCCAGTATTTACTCTCTCTGTAACCGAATAACCCTTGAGGTATTTAGAGATGTATTCAAAATTTGCAACTGCTTAATAATAATAACCTGAAGATTTGTTGCACCGGTTTTCCCACATTGGGTTTTTTCAAGGACATTTGTCCAAAAATAATGGTGTCAATGTGTTGAATTATATTTCTTGCTCAGTCTCTTGTTTCCACATATAAATTAATTAAGTGAAGGCTTCAGTGTATGTACTTCAAAATTTTCTGTAGGAAAATGTAAAATACTTGTTCATGTAAATCTATCAAGTAGGAGAAATATCATCAGTTGCTGCAGTAGGGATTCTGATTTAGGAATTTTCACATGGTATCAGAGTTGTAGGTGGAAAAAGAAGAGAATTGCCAAAGAACCCTATAGTCACTCTGTATTTTTGAGGTTCAGGAAGTAAACACATTGGACAGCATCAAAACCACTTTGGAAGCTACAATCTAGCCCTGCCATATTCAAAGAGGGATCTCTCTGTTTAATTTAGCTTTGGTTTAGTGTAAGTTTTGGGCTAGTTATGATTGTACTTGTTTGTTTTGTTGGAAAGGTTTGGTCAATTTGAGTGTTATAATTCCATTGGGCTATGGAGTCTATAAACTAAACTGGAGTTTTGCATCAATTTTTAGAGGAGTTCTCACAGGGAAAACTAGGTTACACTAACTGGATCTTTTCATAAATTAAATGAATTGTGGGATAGCAGAAGTGTAAGGTTCAGTAAAGTGCAAAATCTCTGTGTATTCAGTGACTGAGAACTCATTGTTAAACAAGTTAGGAATCTTTGTCAAACAAAACATCCTAGACTTAGATATTATATAAATGAGGTATGACAGGACTCAGTGGATAATTTCTTACAAACATTTAACATCACTATTATTCAAGGGGATGAGAATAGTCATGCAGACTCCTTAGTTATTTCAGCTAGTTCTTTTAAAATTCCTGATCAAATGCTCTTGCAATATCAAATTCAAGTCAGATATAGGCCTTCAATTCCTGATAATATTAAACATTGGCAAATTTTTGAAGATGATGAACAATTGAAATTCTTTTTGCAAGTAATTGATGAATTTTCAGCCTTACAAATTGAAGAAGAACAGTTGGATAATAACGAGTTGAATAAGGAAAATCAAACTTCACGATTAGACTCAAGAATTGGTGATCATAACATCATTCAGTTATCTAACAATTTCATTCCTAAGGGCTTTTTTCCTCTTGAAAATTTGTTTGACCACAATGATGTTCCTAAAAATCCATTATCAATTTCACCTGAAGAAGATATAGAAGAATGTAATATTGGAACTTCAGAAGAAATCAGAAATATTAAAATCTCTGCATCTTTACCAATGGAAGTGAAAGATAAATATTTATATCTCCTTAAAGCTTATAAAGATGTGTTTTCTTGGTCCTATAATGAGTTGAAGACATATGATACAACACTCATTGAACATAAAATCCCTTTAAAACCAGAAGCTAAACCTTTTAAGTAAAAGTTAAGGATGATTAATCCAGTCCTTCTTCCTACCATTTAGAAAGAACTTAAAAAACTACTCAATGCCAAGATCATAGTTCCATTGAGGTATTCTAATTAGGTAGCAAATTTAGTTCCAGTAAGAAAGAAAAATGGTGAAATCAGACTATGTGTAGATTTCAGGAACTTAAATAAATCATATTTGAAAGATAATTATCCATTACCCAAGATGGGCCAATTGCTTCAAAAATTTTCAAGTGCTAATATAATTTATATGTTAGATGGTTTTTCTAGATACAATCAGATCATGGTGAGCCAAGAAGATAGAGAAAAGACAACACTCACAACTCTTTGCGGTAAATTTATGTATGCAATGATGCCTTTCAAATTAACTAACGATGGAGCTACCTTTCAAAAAGATATGGATTTAGAATTTGTGGGTAAGACAAATAAATTTGTTGTCATTTATGTTAATGATCTGACTATATTTTCTAATTCTGATCAAAAACATTTAAAGCACTTGAGAAAAGTTTTTGACGTGTGTAGGAAGTTTGGGATATCACTCCATCCCAAAAAGTCTTTGTTTGCAATCAAAGAAGGAAAATTACTTGGCCATATTATTTCTAAGGAAGGAGTGGACATTGATCCCAAAAGAGTTTTAGCTATCCACACACTTTCATTACCAAGGAATAAAAAGGAAATTCAGGGTTTTCTTGGAAAAAACAACTTTTTAAGGAGATTTATACCTAATTATGTTGAGATAGTTAAGGATATCATTGTTATGTTGAGGAAAGATCATGAAGTCAAATGGAAAATTTTATGAAGATTTTCTTTTGACCAGATTAAAAAAATTATTTCTGAAGCCCCAATATTGGCCAATCCAAACTATTCTGAACCATTTAGCATTTTTCCCTTTGCCTTTGAAACCACCTTAGCTGACGTTCTTTTGCAAAAGAATGAGAATGGAGATGACCAACCTATTTCCTTTTTTAGTAAAGTTATGAGAGATGTTGAAATCAAATATGATATTACTAAAAAACAAGCATATTCCTTAGTTCAAGCCTTAAAAGCTTTTAGAATCTATGTCCTTCATTCTTCCATTATCGCCTATGTTACCAATAGCATTGTTAAAACTGTATTAACTCAACCTGATACCGATGGAAGAAGAAGAAGATGGATTACTAAGATATTATAATTTGATCTCATTATCAAAACTACAAAGTTAATGAAAGGTTAGAGTTTGGCTAAATTCTTAGCTGAGTCAAATTGTAAAGTTTTGTGGATAAATTCTGTTTTGGAAATTTCAGCAAAGAAGAATCCACGAGAACCTTCTCAAACTTCAGCAAAGAAAATCTACAAGAACCTTCTCAAATTTTAGTAGAGAAGAATCCACAATAACCTTCATCTTCAATTCAATTAACTCCTATTCATATTGATGAGAAATTCTTGTTATCTGAATGTTAAACTGATATTGTACATTTTCTTCGAGATTTTGAGTGTCCATGTGAATTTAAAAAGATTCAATGCAAGACACTAAAGTTGAAGGCCATAAAATATTGTATCATCAATGCAAATTTGTATTGGAAAGATCCACTCAATATCCTTTTGCTTTGCTTGACAAAAAGTGAGACAGAAGGAATTATTGATCAATTTCGTGCAGGTATTTGTGGAGGACACTATGCTTAGAGAGCTACAGCATATAAAATTTTGAGAGCAGGATTTTATTGGCCGACATTGTTTGCACAAGTAGGAGAAAAGGTTAGAAGTTGTACTCAATGTCAAATGTTTGTTGGAAAGAAAAGATTAGCAGCACTTCCTCTAGTTCCAGTTTTAGTTCAAGCACCTTTCCTACAGTGGGGATTGGATTTCATCAGAGAAATTCATCCAGCATCAAGCAGCCAACCTAAATGGATATTAACTGCCACAGATTATTTTACTAAATGGTTAGAGGCAATTCTAGTTAGGAATGCAACTGACACTGTAGTTATTAATTTTATTAAAGACAATATGCTATCTAGGTTTGGATTCCCCCAACACATAGTTATAGATAATGCAACAACATTCAACAACATCAAAATGATTGAATTTTTTCACAAATACCAAATTTTGTTGCATCATTCTACTCCCTATGTTAGGCCCCTATACTACTAGTGTAACCCCTTATTGTTATTAGTACAACCCACTTATTATATTGATGTACCCATGTAGTGCCCATAATGTTACTATTGTGCCCCATAGAAGCCCACTATTGTTATTATTGTGCCCTTACATTATTATTGTTATGTCGGCTCTGATTTATGTTATGACCCCTTAGACTCCTATATATAGAAAGGAGGTCTTTTCATTTGTATCATCCAAGAATTGTTCATTTATGTAATGTAAAGGAGGTTGGCCCCTCGAAGAGGCTGAATTCTAGGCGTTGATCTATCTTTTCTATCTTTTCTTGAGCTGGTTTCATAACATTTGGTATCAGAGCTTTGGATTCTAGGGTTTCGCTGCTCCAAACAGGTCATTGTGGCATTTTCGCTATAAATTTTTTTTCTGTGATGTTTCAGAAGTCGCAAAAAAAACCCATTTGAGAAGAAATCGCTCCGAATCTTGGGTCCGAATTTCATAGCGTTTCACGCTATATTTGCGGAGATATGATCTAAGGAAGTTAGTCTTTTTGCAGACTCTTGAATTACATTCCAAACAGGTGACCTGGGGAAAATCGTCATAACTCCCTCTCTGGGGATCGGATTGAAATTTCATAAGAAGTTACAAAAAGAGGACGGACTGTAGTTTCTTGTATGAATTTTTCAGATCCAAAAGACGAAACAATGACTCGTGGCATGTCGTACAAGTTCACTCTACTGAACTAGTCTATAATCAAGTCACTGTGGGAGATTTCGCATAACTCTTCCTTGGAGAATCCAATTTGGGTCAGACTTGTGGCATTTGAAAGAGGACACAGAGGGATACTACAGGTCATAAATTCAGAACAAGATGATCGGAAAGTACAGAGATACATCAGAGGCAATATCAAACTCTTACAAAATGAAAAATGGTGTGTAGATTTTCTTAAATTTTTGCTTAAGCTTGGTTTGAAAATTTATTTTGAAGGAATTCAAAGGGC